>JAGHMJ010001908.1:257500-292500 GCA_018749465.1 Paracanthobrama guichenoti
AAGGGTCAAGTCAAGTCAAGTCCTTCGAAGAGTAGAGTCAAGTCCTGCAAAGGGTCAAGTCAAGTCAAGTCCTTTGAAGGGTAGAGTCAAGTCCTGCAAAGGGTAAGTCAAGTCAAGTCCTTCGAAGGGTAGAGTCAAGTCCTGCAAAGGGTAAGTCAAGTCCTGCAAAGGGTCAAGTCAAGTCAAGTCCTTCGAAGGGTAGAGTCAAGTCCTGCAAAGGGTCAAGTCAAGTCCTTCGAAGGGTAGAGTCAAGTCCTGCAAAGGGTCAAGTCAAGTCCTTCGAAGGGTAGAGTCAAGTCCTGCAAAGGGTCAAGTCAAGTCCTGCGAAGGGTCAAGTCAAGTCCTGCGAAGGGTCAAGTCAAGTCCTTCAAAGGGTAGTCAAGTCAAGTCCTGCAAAGGGTCACCACAGTAACGAAACTGCTCGTCACAGATCGCATATGCAGTGGTTTGTTTGGAACTATTGTCTTTGGAGAAATAGAGCAAAAACTGAGAATATTGTCCATATTATGTCTAAAATGTCACTTTTTTTACTTAACTGTTGTATAAAATCAAGATCACATTTGCAATAGCGCTAATATTCTAGAAATATTGCTTAGTGTTATAAATATAAAAAAATGTATCGGTGGTTCCAGTCCACACACCTGGTCAGCCCACGCACTCTATTATTGGGCTCTGGGACAAACATGGCCTCCGGTGTTAGCACAGGTTCTGGCTTCAGACAGGCTATGAGTCTGAGATAAAGCAAACCACTGAACAACTAACGAGAATGGGCAAATAACAGAAACTGAGGACTATGTATACACATGATAACTGGTGAAGAAATAGGTGGGGCTAATCAATCAAACAATGAGTAACTGTGACAACAAATGCAAATATACTTAGTAACCATGACAACCAAGACACAGAAAGGAAAAAAAACGTAAACAATGAGAAACAAACTAAAAATCAATGAAAATGAAACTAAACTGCACATGCCAACAATGGAATTCACTGCTAGATATGCAATGACTCTCAACATTGCTTTCCCCCATTCAGTTTACATCTGTTACGATAGATAATAATAATAATAATAATAAGACAAAATTGCTAGCTAATGCAAAGAATGCAGTTCTCGAAGGACTGGTATATGTACATAACTATGCATACAAAAAAATTAATAAATATGACACTTAACTAAGTACTTTTCTTATTAGACACTTCAACCTCCATCAAATGGTTGTCATGTCAGGTAACACTACAGGACCAAAAGTATGTGGACACCCCCTTCTTACTAATGATTTAGGATATTCCAGTAATTCCAGTGAAAATCATTCTTATTGCTAGAACATACAATGATATTGTAGAGAATTCTCTGCTTCTGTCATTGTTGCAGCAGTTTGGGGAAGGATCTTTTCTGTTCCAAAACTACTGTAAGAACAACCCCCGAAGCAAAGCGCCATTGTGTACAGGTAAGAAAGCTGTTGCCATAGCATTAATTTTTTACAACAATACTGTTTAAAGAGTAGATACAATTTCCAGTGATAAACATACCACTAAAATAGCTGTTCTGTTAATAACCCTCTGTCGATCTGACGGTCCATGGATGGAGATAAAAAACCCTGCAAAAGTATAATCTGTAGTTTTCATGAAAGCCCTGGAGCTGTTAAAAGTTAGTACATTTGCTGACAATTAAACATGACTTCATCAATGCAGGTAACACAGAGAATGTGTAAACATTGTTTATTTACATATACTAACATCATTGTAACAGTACAAAGTGGATTGAATATCAGTGAAGTTACTCTAATATGGCAAGCCATCTTTTTTTCGGACCGCAAATGGAGCGAGAATTACTCCAATCTTTGGAGTCGACTCTCAATCCTTAACGCTGTGGCATTGAAGAATTGGTTCTTTGTAATCCATTCTGAGTCCTATGAGCTCTATTCTCTAACCAGAGTTTTAGAATAGACTACAAACTCAAAACATAAAGTCTCGATGTGTTCAACTGGTGCTACATCCCACGCAGAAAGGTGGTGAGTAACATCATGTATTTCACATTAAAGAAGGGAGAGCGGTTCTATATATATATGCTCGGCTGAGCGCACCACTCTCTGTAGGGCTTTATGGTCCTGGGCTGAGCAGTTCCTGTACCACGATGAGATGCAGAGGATCTGGCTTTGTGGCAGGCGCGGGCTCTGGGTCTGCGGTGGGCTCTGGCTTGTAATCTGTGATAAGCGTGGCTGATAGTTGGATGGGCTCTTGTGTGTTGTCCTCATCTGCTGAACAGACTGTGAAAAGGGAACAACAATTAATCAGCACCCACTCCACGAAAATGGCAAAGCTCCCAGAGGACCATCCACCACTCATTAAGGCACGCCAGATCTAAGAAATCCCTTGTTTTGTCCTGGAGGGAATGCTCCCTTGTTCTAAGAGGAGAAGACCTCAACAGCAAGTCCACCTTTCTTCTTATTTCCATGTTTCGAGGGTTCGGTCTTCGCTCATGCTGAGAGTTAAGCAACACACACAAACAGGAAATAATACTAAAAATAAGTATATTATTTATTGCTCAGGAACACAGAAGAATAAATAAACCACACAGTACATAAATATAACGGAGGCCAGCTAGTAGTTGCTGTGCGAGTAAACCTCACTCCTCTGATCTCAAGAGACGCTCTAGCGACTGACGCTAGAGGTTGCAGCCTTTAGCCTCCTTGTTAGAGCGTCCGACTCTCATGCCGGCGGACCCGAGTTCGAGTCCCGCTTGGAGCGGGGCGGTTTGAACAGGAGGGGTTACATAAAGACAACATTTAATGTCCAACAGCATTCTAGGAAACTTTATCAACCACTGCACTACCTTTAAATAGCCTGGATATGCAGTTTGGTGGCGTTTCACCACATGTTCACACAGACATGACTTTATATCTATTTAAGAAGTCAGTGGCATTTAACAACCTACACAAAGACAGAGCAGTTTAATGTTACAGTTTCTTTATTGCATCACAATGCTTTTCTTCAGTCTGTCTGTCTGTAAACAGGAAGTTACCAAACAGAGGATGGGCTGGAGAGTCACTATAAATAATGGAAAGAGGAAGACTGAGAGACAGATGGATGACAAGTGTCATATAGACATGCTGGGGCTGATGATTCTCTGCTCACTGCTCACGGGTAAGTGAACCTGTAGAAAACATCTGTGAAACTGACCAGAGGTTTCTGTGCTTTTGTGAAAATATTGTTTAGTCAGAATCAAACGTAAAACAGAAGTTCATTATATTCTTACTGACATTCTATGGAGTGTTTAGTTCACACTGTGTTATTCTTACAAACGCCTTTGTGTTTGTCTCAGCTTTACACAGATACTGAAATAATTCAATTTATATAAAGTTTAGGTAAGAAGGGCAAGACAGGGCTTTAAATAAAGAATATATGGAAACACTTTACAGTGTCATTGTAACACGTTACATGCAGTTACTGTAGTAATAACAGTAAATTATGCATAATTACACACAACTAACCCTAACCAAACCAAACCCTAATCCTAACCCTATAGTAAGTGCATGTAGTTAGTTAATATTACTCAATACTAAATGTATAGTTACAGTGTAACAAAAACCCCTTAAAATAAAGTGTTACCGATTATATTTACTATATGAGGAATAGATTATTAATCATCAAAATAGTGTGGATCATTTTAAATCACTGATAATATGAAGATTTAATATAAAGCACTATATAAACACACTTACTCTGTCTCAGGTACCAGTGGACAGATAACCATCCATGTGTTCATCAGTGATGGTGAGAACGTCAGTCTGCCCTGTTATAGTGCTCCTGCTGACTGCATATCAAATGTGTGGCTATATAGTAGACAAAATAGTTCAAACTCAGTTGTATTATTTGAAAATGGGCTGAAGAAGAATGACATAGAGAGACGTGAGAGACTGAGTCTGGTGGCCGACTGCTCTCTGAACATCTACAAAGCCACAACTGAAGATCATGGACATTACACCTGTAGGCAACTTGATGATCAACAGTTTGATACATCTGTTTATCTGCATGTTCTTCATGGTCAGTGTTTCTGTTCATTACATGATAAAAGACCATCACTCTCTCTTTAAACTCACATGTTTAGTGAAATAAATGTCTGTTGTGTAATTTCTGTTTCAGTGTCTCCATCATCCACACAGACTGAGATCAGTCCTGGCAGCTCTTTCACTCTCTCCTGTCAGTTGTATGTATATAATGGATGTCCTTGTGATACTCTCTTCTCTGATGAGGGGATTCAGCTGGTCTGGGTGAATAAAGCTGGTGTGAAACTGCGAGACTCCAGATTTCAGATCTCATCCTCTGCTCAACACTGTAACATCACTCTGACTACAACACTCCTCAATGAAGACAACAACACAGAGTGGAGATGCCAGATTACTGACAGAACTGACCTCAGTCAAGTCAAGACCTCGGTCAGCTATACTGTCACGCATACTCCGGCAAGAAAACTAAATGTATGGCGACGTCAGTATTCATCTCAATGCTGGACATGCTGTATGAATATTCCTCTAGAAATAAGACTTTAAATATAACTAATGCTGCTCTGGAGTGTTCTGGAGAGATCGGTTCATCAGTTACTTTGACTAAAATCATGTTGATCTTGTGATGCATATTATTACATCTCTGTGTCTGATGCAACTCTTCTGTCCTCTTAGTCGATACATCAGACAACAAGACTTCTGTTGGATTGATACTCAGAGGTATGAAATGTCTTTAGCACATTAGAGTACATTATACTGCGAACGGCAGCATGTGTTTGTCAGTGTTGGTTCATTCCTCATCAGGAAAGGTCATTTACGGTCTCATGGACGGAGTTTGTTTGCTGTCTTGAGCTGAAACCTCTATCTGAACGTGTCTCTCTCTTTATCATTTTATCATTGAGATCGCAGTGCTAACTACTCCTACCGTTATTCTTCTATGGATCATCTGTGAAAGGAGAGCTGGTGAGATTTGAGACTCTTTATATCATCTGGTGATTCACAACAGTCTATAACTGTGAAATATTAAAGAGTTAATCAGTCTCCTTATTATGATACTATATGAGAGGTTTGATATAAGGGTGTGTTTTATTCACAGATAACAGAAGAAGAGGTCAGGACATCCAGGAGACAGTGATGTGAATAATACACAATGAACCACACTCTCGCAACTATAAAAAATGCATTTTTATTGATAGGAATTTTATAGAGAAAGACTGCTTTAAACTGAATTAATTCAAAGTTATGTAAAATTATATTTAGAGCCATAGAGTGAGAGATGTCACTCATCTCAGCATATTATAAATGGTTATACTCTTATTGATCTTGCCTTTTCCTTTTGAACATTGTATATGTATTAGAATTGGAAATTAAAGGTTTTTATGCATATTTGTCATGGAGAATTTTCTAAAGACAGTTATTCATTTAGATTTGGCAGGTAACACATATTGTTTGAATATATCCATGCATTAGATATCCATTTATAAAATGTACATTATTCATCATAACATATATAGCCTGAGAGGAATCAATCAATCTGAATTAGGTTACATTTTAATTTGTGTTCTTGTTACAGTGTAATTATATACACCGATCAGGCATAACATTATGAAGTGAATAACACTGATGATCTCTTCCTCACGGCTCCTGTTAGTGGGTGGGATATATTAGGCAGCAAGTGAACATTTTGTCCTCAAAGTTTATGTGTTAGAAGCAGGAAAAATGGGCAAGCATAAGGATTTGAGCGAGTTTGACAAGGGCCAGATTGTGATGGCTAGACGACTGGGTCAGAGCATCTCCAGAACTGCAGCTCTTGTGGGGTGTTCCCGGTCTGCAGTGGTCAGGATCTATCAAAAGTGCTCCAAGGAAGGAACAGTGGAGAACCGGCCACAGGGTCATGGGCGGCCAAGGCTCATTGATGCACGTGGGGAGCGAAGGCTGGCCCGTGTGGTCCGATCAAACAGACGAGCTACTGGAGCTCAAACTGCTCAAGAAGTTAATGCTGGTTCTGATAGAAAGGTGTCAGAATACACAGAGCATCTCAGTTTGTTGCGTATGGGGCGGCATAGCCGCTGACCAGTCAGGGTGCCCATGCTGACCCCTGTCCACCGCCGAAAGCACCAACAGTGGCACGTGAGCATCAGAACTGGACCACGGAGCAATGGAAGAAGGTGGCCTGGTCTGATGAATCACGCGTTCTTTTACATCACGTGGATGGCCGGGTGCATGTGCGTGGCTTCCCTGGGGAACACATGGCACTAGGATGCACTATGGGAAGAAGGCGAGCCGGCGGAGGCAGTGTGATGCTTTTGGCAATGTTCTGCTGGGAAACCTTGGGTCCTGCCATCCATGTGGATGTTACTTTGACACGTACCATCTACCTAAGCATTGTTGAGACCATGTACAGCCTTTCATGGAAACGGTATTCCCTGGTGGCTGTGGCTCTTCCAGCAGGATAATGCTCCTGACACAAAGCACAAATGCTTCAGGAATGGTTTGAGGAGCACAACGACGAGTTTGAGGTGTTGACTTGGCCTCCAAATTCCCCAGATCTCAATCCAATCGAGCATCTGTGAGATGTGCTGAACAAACAAGTCCGATCCATGGTGGCCCCACCTCGCAACTTACAGGACTTAAAGGATCTGCTGCTAACATCTTGGTGCCAGATACCACAGCAGACCTTCAGGGATCTAGAGGAGTCCATGCCTTAACAGGACATGGGCTGTTTTGGCAGAAAAGGGGGGACCAACACAATATTAGGTCATAATGTTATGCCTTGATCGTGTATTTAAGTAACTAGTAATATTAATTAACTACATACTTACGATAGGGTTAGGATTAGGGATTGGTTCACGATTAGTTGCTTGTAATTATGTATAAATTACTATTATTACTATTGTAAGTACATGTAACATGTATAACAAGGACACTGTAAAACCCCCAAACTCTCTGTGAATGATTCTACTCCGCTTACCTGCCATTTGCTTTCCCTTTAATGTCTTTATGTACTTCATCATTTATCTTCATTGCTGTTACTCTCCAGTGATGTTTCTCCTCCACCAAGTTATCCTCCATTGACAATCTCTTGCAACGGGTGGAAATCAACCTGTGGAAAAAAAATAATCAACCCATGGGAACAAATTATAAAGTAGTCCCACTGCTATGCTTGCCTGTAACCTCACAGCAATGATGACTTCCTGCTGCTGGATTGATGATCTTTACAACGGAACTGAATCAACACTGAACTGACTATAGATGAACACTGACACTATTTTCTTTTTTCCTGTTATCACTGTAAAGCTGCTTTGAAGCAATTTGTATTGTATAAAGCACTATATAACTAAAGGTGACTAGGCAACAGCTGTTATTGACTCATGTTCTCATGCTAGCTTTGCTTATATGCATAATTATTCACTCCTTTCATCATACACAACTTGTAAAGCACCAAACATGATTTTGTACAGATGTATTTACTGCCGCTGTTATTAATTTAAAAAATGCGTGTTCCCTTCGAGTCAGCCATGTTCAACATTATGTCGAAATGGACTGACGTTATGGGATCTCACAGGAGCACAGGAGTTTGTGGCTCAAGGAGACCTCCTTGTGCATGTCCAGCCATCACACTCACTGCCTCTACTTCAGGATGCTACACCTCCCAGGCTGGGCCCCAGTGCTCCACGTCGCTGCCCCTCCATGGGTATGTTTGTACTTCCGCTCATGTCACCTGCACGGGGCCTGGCTAGCACTCCCCAGCCCGTCTTGTTGGCTCATTTAGACGATCAAACTTGGCTATGCGATGCAGCAGTGACCTGTTTACCTCAGTGGCAGACAAGGATACCCCTTGTCCTGCATACGGGGATTGCGGTCCTGCTGGCGAAAGACACAATAGAGCTGCTTCCTCCAGCCGAGATGAAGTCAGGGTTTTACAGCCCATACTTCATTGTACTCAAGAAAGGCGGGGGTTACGGGCGATCTTGGATATGCCTGTCTTAAATGGGCCCTTCACAAGCTCCCGTTCAAGATGTTGATGCAGAAACGCATCCTCACGTGTGTTCACTCCCAGGATTAGTTTGCAGCGATCAACCTGAAGTAGCAACAGATGCCTCCAGAACGGGCTGGGGTGTGAATGCAATGGGCACGCAGCCTCAGGCTCATGGACAGGACCTCGATTGCAGTGGCACAACTACCTTGAGTTGATAGCAGTACTGCTGGTCCTGCGACGGTTTTGACCATTGTTGCAGGGCAAGTATTTACTGGTCCTGACAGACATCACAGTGACGGTGGCGTACATCAACCATCAGGTTGGTCTATGTTCCTGTCACATGCTCTCACAGCAGGTCAGGCTCCTGGGAGAATGGAGAATCCACCCCCAGGTGATGCAGCTGATCTGGAGTCTCACTGCTCACCTTGGGACTGGTCATGTCCAGACACAGGCAGACACAGTACTTGTGTTCTCGTGGACTTGTGAAATGTCATCAGTTGCTGCCCAAGTCCTGTTCCAATTCAAAGTTCACATCTAGCCAAGTACGGTTCAAATCCCTGGATGTGTCCTTGATCTGCCCCTTTTATCGAGAGGTGACTTGAGACAACCAGGTATTCCAGAATGCATCTTACACCAACTAACAAGTGTCAATAGCGGAAGAGAAACCCAGAGTAATTTAAAAACACTACTGTTATTGTGTCACAAAATGTAGCTTTAAGACTTTTTCAGGCGAGAATGTAATTGTTTAAAGCTCAAATCTGTGGTTTATTTAGACGGTGCCTATTTGAAAATGTGATCTGGTGTTTTGGGAGTTGTGAGATCCAGTGGATCAGCGGGTGCTCAGCGCTCCTTAACCCTGCCGAGAGCAGCCTTTCCTCAGCTAGTCCTTCTGATGTCGGCCGCTGGCTCTGATGTCTCTGTAGTGGTTAAACATGAGCTATAATTCCTCGTGTAGATCTAACATGGCGATCTTTTGTCTCATGAATCTATAATTTGTCCCCGGGCAAATCGTTTTGACTGAGGGCAAAGGGAATTTTTAGGCTATTTAACTCTACCGTTGTAGCCTGCTAGTGCTGTCTTTATGTGTTTGACTGAATTGTTACATATGCACACTTATTGTCTGAAACATAATAATATGTTTAATATTTTGTTTTGTTATAAATATACATGTAGTGAAGATAATTAAGGTATACGCGTTGCCTGATCCACATTTGTGTGGCTATTAATATGTTTAAGAGATTTTTAATTAATTAGTCTTAAAGGCAGAGTGGTGTTTTATGACATATTTCGTTTTATTGTAGCCTAAAATATTCATACAGAGATAACCGGAATAAAGCGGCTGAGTGACGCTATCAGGAACGCAGATTTGCTCCTCCCGCCCTCGGGAGTTCCTGAGTGTATTCAACTCAATACACGACACTGTCTGCCGCACTGGTGATTAACCGCTGGCTGGTATTTTCTGTGCTGTGGTGGCTGAGGGTTTCTGATGCCGTAAGGCCTGAAATACCCTGATGAAATACCATGATGTGTCTCAGTGAAACAGCAAATGTTGAAGCAACTTCTTCAGTTTCTGGTAAAATAATTCTTTTAAAATGAATCTTTGTTCTGCCTTTGGCCTCTGGCTTTTGGCTTGCTCAGTTGGGGACTCCTAAATCTCAACTATATTACGATGTGCCCGCATTGACACTATATGATACTTGATTTTGGCAGTGGTGTGTGCATTAACATGTGAAATGCCTGCTAATTACGTTGCCTTTTCCGATCTCTTATTTGGCACTTTTTGCAATTGAATTGGCTTATTTTTACTGCTGACATTGAAAAAGATGCGCATGTTTTTCTGAGGGATAAGTCACTGGTTCATTTCTTGATTGCCGTTTTGACAGTTTCCATCTGGACATTTTTGACATATTTGCTAATTATCTTTAATGTATTTGCCCTGTTTTGATCGTTTTTTTCATGAACATTATGTTTTAAGGAGATAAAATGGTACTTATCAGCCGTGATTGGTATCCTATCACATTAAAGTTAAAGATCACTTAAAGTTTTGGGCGTTTTTTTTCTTGGAGTGGGTGGGTTTTGGTGAGCTTTTGGGCTGGAAATCATTGACCCAATCTGGCAACACTGCGCAGGAAGGGCTGATGCTCTTTAAAAGAAGAACTGAGTGAATAATGAACCATGAAAGACAGACAGAGACAGAAAATGGCTGATACGAGTCATATAGATCTGCTGAGACTGATTCTTCTCTGCTCACTTCTCAAAGGTAAATGAATCTGCGAGTGCCATACAAGATATTTCAAATGTGATTATGATCATTGTTTGTACTTTAGTCTGTCAGATTTGATTCCTGCAGACATTTATTCTGTCTGGATTCCCTGAATGCTGTAACACTTGACACAATGTATGTCGCTCTCTTATCAAACTTCTGATGGAAACGTCTTTCATGTTAAGAAGATGATTTGATTCGGATTGGTGAATATAAGAGCACTTTTCTTTGATATTTATGTGGTCAACAATGGGTTACATTTAGATTTATGTCTTCTACTTTATAATTATGTAATTGTAAAGTTTGTAAAA
Source organism: Paracanthobrama guichenoti (assembly GCA_018749465.1). Classification (NCBI taxonomy): domain Eukaryota; kingdom Metazoa; phylum Chordata; class Actinopteri; order Cypriniformes; family Gobionidae; genus Paracanthobrama; species Paracanthobrama guichenoti. Next base: position 268,058 of record JAGHMJ010001908.1, read on the forward strand.
GTCAAAAAGTATCTGATGTACAACCTGAACATGCAAATCTACTCTGTCTCAGGTACCAGTGGACAGATAACCATCCATGTGTTCATCAGTGATGGTGAGAACGTCAGTCTGCCCTGTTGTAATGCTCCTGTTGACTGCATATCAAGTGTGTGGCAATATTGTGGAGAAACAATTCCATACACAGCTGGATTATTTGAAAATGGGCTGAAGAAGAATGACATAGAGAGACGTGAGAGACTGAGTCTGGGGTCTGACTGCTCTCTGAACATCTACAAAGCCACAACTGAAGATCATGGAGTTTATTGCTGTTTTATTCAACATAGACCATTTACTGATGTTCATCTGCATGTTCTTCATGGTCAGTGTTTCTGTTCATTACATGATAAAAGACCATCACTCTCTCTTTAAACTCACATGTTTAGTGAAATAAATGTCTGTTGTGTAATTTCTGTTTCAGTGTCTCCATCATCCACACAGACTGAGATCAGTCCTGGCAGCTCTTTCACTCTCTCCTGTCAGTTGTATGTATATAATGGATGTCCTTGTGATACTCTCTTCTCTGATGAGGGGATTCAGCTGGTCTGGGTGAATAAAGCTGGTGTGAAACTGCGAGACTCCAGATTTCAGATCTCATCCTCTGCTCAACACTGTAACATCACTCTGACTACAACACTCCTCAATGAAGACAACAACACAGAGTGGAGATGCCAGATTACTGACAGAACTGACCTCAGTCAAGTCAAGACCTCGGTCAGCTATACTGTCACGTACTCCGGTAAGAAAACTAAATGTATGGCGACGTCAGTATTCATCTCAATGCTGGACATGCTGTATGAATATTCCTCTAGAAATAAGACTTTAAATATAACTAATGCTGCTCTGGAGTGTTCTGGAGAGATCGGTTCATCAGTTACTTTGACTAAAATCATGTTGATCTTGTGATGCATATTATTACATCTCTGTGTCTGATGCAACTCTTCTGTCCTCTTAGTCGATACATCAGACAACAAGACTTCTGTTGGATTGATACTCAGAGGTATGAAATGTCTTTAGCACATTAGAGTACATTATACTGCGAACGGCAGCATGTGTTTGTCAGTGTTGGTTCATTCCTCATCAGGAAAGGTCATTTACGGTCTCATGGACGGAGTTTGTTTGCTGTCTTGAGCTGAAACCTCTATCTGAACGTGTCTCTCTCTTTGCTGTAGTGATTATATTTATCATTGAGATCGCAGTGCTAACTACTCCTACCGTTATTCTTCTATGGATCATCTGTGAAAGGAGAGCTGGTGAGATTTGAGACTCTTTATATCATCTGGTGATTCACAACAGTCTATAACTGTGAAATATTAAAGAGTTAATCAGTCTCCTTATTATGATACTATATGAGAGGTTTGATATAAGGGTGTGTTTTATTCACAGATAACAGAAGAAGAGGTCAGGACATCCAGGAGACAGTGATGTGAATAATACACAATGAACCACACTCTCGCAACTATAAAAATGCATTTTTATTGATAGGAATTTTATAGAGAAAGACTGCTTTAAACTGAATTAATTCAAAGTTATGTAAAATTATATTTAGAGCCATAGAGTGAGAGATGTCACTCATCTCAGCATATTATAAATGGTTATGCTCTTATTGATCTTGCCTTTTCCTTTTGAACATTGTATATGTATTAGAATTGGAAATTAAAGGTTTTTATGCATATTTGTCATGGAGAATTTTCTAAAGACAGTTATTCATTTAGATTTGGCAGGTAACACATATTGTTTGAATATATCCATGCATTAGATATCCATTTATAAAATGTACATTATTCATCATAATATACAGGTGCTGGTCATATAATTAGAATATCATTTATTTCACTAATTCCATTCAAAAAGTGAAACTTGTGTATTATATTCATCCATTACACACAGACTGATATATTTCAAATATTTTTTCTTTTAATTTTGATGATTATAACTGACAACTAAGGAAAATCCCAAATTCAGTTTCTCAGAAAATGAGAATATTGTGAAAGGTTGAGTATTGAAGACACCTGATGCCACACTCTCATCAGCTGATGAACTCACAACACCTGCAAAGGCCTTTAAATGCTCTCTCAGTCTAGTTCTGTAGGCTACACAATCATGGGGAAGACTGCTGACCTGACCGCTGTCCAAAAGACGACCAGTGACCCCTGGCACAAGGAGGGCAAGACACAAAAGAGGCTGGCTGTTCACAGAGCTCTGTGTCCGAGCACATTAATAGAGAGGCCAAGGGAAGGAAAAGATGTGGGAGAAAAAAGTGTACAAGCAATAGGGATAACCGCACCCTGGAGAGGATTGTGAAACAAAACCCATTCAAAAATGAGTGGGAGATTCACAAAGAGTGGACTGCAGCTGGAGTCAGCGCTTCAAGAACCACTACACACAGACGTCTGCGAGACATGGGTTTCAGCTGCCGCAGTCCTCGAGTCAAGCCACTCTTGAACAACAGACAGCGGCAGAAGCGTCTCGCCTGGGCTAAAGACAGAAAGGACTGGACCGCTGCTGAGTGCTCCAAAGTTATGTTCTCTGATGAGAGTCAATCAGGGTCCCAGAGTCTGGAGGAAGAGAGGAGAGGCACACAATCCACGGTGCTTGAGGTCCAGTGTAAAGTTTCCACAGTCAGTGATGGTTTGGGGTGCCATGTCATCTGCTGGTGTTGGTCCACTGTGTTTTCTGAGGTCCAAGGTCAGCGCAGCCGTATCCCAGGGAGTTTTAGAGCACGTCATGCTTCCTGCTGCTGACCAACTTTACGGAGATGCAGATTTCATTTTCCAACAGGACTTGGCACCTGCACACAGCGCCAAAGCAACCAGTACCTGCTTTAAGGACCATGGTATCCCTGTTCTTAATTGGCCAGCAAACTCACCTGACCTTAACCCCATAGAAAATCTGTGGGCTATTGTGAAGAGGAAGATGCGATATGCCAGACCCAACAATGCAGAAGAGCTGAAGGCCACTATCAGAGCAACCTGGGCTCTCATAACACCTGAGCAGTGCCACAGACTTATGGACTCCATGCCACGCCGCATTGCTGCAGTAATTCAGGCTAAAGGAGCCCCGGCTCAGTGTTCAGTGCTGGACATGCTCATACTTTTCATGTTCATACTTTTCAGTTGGCCAAGATTTCTAAAAATCCTTTCTTTGTATTGGTCTTAAATGATATTCTAATTTTCTGAGATACTGAATTTGGGATTTTCCTTAGTTATCAGTTATAATCACCAAAATTAAAAGAAATAAACATTTGAAATATATCAGTCTGTGTAAATAAATCAGCTTTTTGATGATATTCTAATTATATGACCAGCACCTGTATAGCCTGAGTGGAAATCAATCAATCTGAATTCGGTTACACTTTAATTTGTGTTATTGTTAGCCAGTCCTCTCCAGGATTTTGTGGGACTTTTCTTCTGATTTTTATGGCTTAAAATTAACTTGAAATGGATCTAATAATCAGCAACCCAAGCTTTATTATTTATTAATCTGTTTTTCATTTGTTGAACATCTATTATATATTTGTGAGTTTTTGTATTTCTTAGGGGAACAGACACAGTCTTTATGTGATAATATGTAGGTGAAAGAGTCTCTGACATGACGTGAAACAGCTAGCAGACGATTGGTTTAGCCAGTCCGTCTGCTTCCTGACCTGGGCCCCAGTTAGTCAAGGTTCAGTTTTAAGACTATGTGCCATATTACTAGAGAGAAGAGCGGCACTATCCCAAGAGGGATGGATACCATCTCTTTTTAATGGGTCAAGTCTGCCTCCAAAACTTTTCCAATTGTTTATGAACCCAATGTTATTCTGCAGACACCACTTAGACAGCCAGCCATTGAGTGAGTACTGCTAAGTATCTCATCACTCCAGCGAACAGGAAGGGGGCCAGAGAATATTACGGTGTCTGACATCGTACTTGTGTGTTCACACCTCTTAAATGTTATTTTTAATGATCTCCAACTGGCAAAGTTGAACATCACCATTACTGTCAATGTGAATAATAATCTTAGAGAATTTACATTTAGCATTAGCCAGCACTTTTACATTTCCTTTGATGTCAGAGCAAAAATAAAGACATAAGCTCGAATGGCAAAATAACAGGCTAGCAGAATGATTAGAAGCTAGTGATGTCAGATTAATGTGATTAGGCAACATTAGACTATAGACATATGGTGATAAGTAAGTTATATTTAGCAATATAAACAATAAGGAATAATAGTAAATAAGAGATTCTAAACAAAGCTATACAGAGATACAAATGCGAACCACTCAGCAGCGAGGCAAGAGACATCCCGTCACAGGTGATATGGAAGCTATGGGTTTCCTGAACTCTGGTCTCTCAACCAAGGTTGTTGAGACCATTTTAAACTCTAGAGCGCATTCCACGAGGAAGCTTTACGCCTTACAGCAGATTCCAGGAGCAGACTGAATGCAGCAGTGCAGCGATCGTTACCGCACAGAGTCTATTTATGCTGTGCTACATGTGCTGAAATAAAGTGACATGGATTGACACATTCTGATTTATATAAAGCAGAATATAATAATTTACTATACCTCAGTACCACTGCTCATGGAGCAGATGGGGAGTCAGACTGATGCTGGGGAGAGATCTACATCATTGCGGATATCAATCTACACCAATCCAGAGGAGCAGTCCAGAGCTGCGGCCACAGAATGGGCTTGGCTGTGGTGGGGAAAAGAGTTATGTGGCTGGGACTGTCAGGACTGTCAAAAAGGGAGAAGGATGAGTTTCTTGATGCCCCTGTGGAACCAAAAGCCCTGTTCGGGGCTGCTGTGAGAAATATGCGTCACCAGTGTTGTAGCGTGGCCACATAAGGGGAGATAATATTTATACTTATCTACTAGCCACGTTTGTTATCATTCCCATGCCTTAATGTATGTGTTTTATTCTCTGTCCACCATTCGCAGGTGTGGTGGTATGGGTAAGTTTAAGGGTAAAGTTAGGGACAGGTGCGTGCTATGGGTAAGTTTAAGGCTAAAGTTAGGGACAGGTGTGGTGGTATGGGTAAGTTTAAGGGCAAAGTTAGGGACAGGTGTGGTGGTATGGGTAAGTTTAAGGGTAAAGTTAGGGATGGGTGTGGTGGTGTGGGTAAGTTTAAGTGTAGGGTTAGGGTCAGGTGTGGTGGTGTGGGTGAGTTTAAGGGTAAGGTTAGGGACAGGTGTGGTGTATGGGTAAGTTTAAGGGTAAAGTTAGGGATAGGTGCGTGCTATGGGTAAGTTTAAGGCCAAAGTTAGGGACAGGTGTGGTGGTATGGGTAAGTTTAAGGGTAAAGTTAGGGACAGGTGCGTGCTATGGGTAAGTTTAAGGCTAAAGTTAGGGACAGGTGTGGTGGTGTGGGTAAGTTTAAGGGTAAAGTTAGGGACAGGTGTGGTGGTGTGGGTGAGTTTAAGGGTAAAGTTCGGGACAGGTGTGGTGGTGTGGGTGAGTTTAAGGGTAAAGTTAGGGACAGGTGTGGTGGTGTGGGTGAGTTTAAGGGTAAAGTTAGGGACAGGTGCGTGCTATGGGTAAGTTTAAGGCTAAAGTTAGGGACAGGTGTGGTGGTGTGGGTAAGTTTAAGGGTAAAGTTAGGGACAGGTGTGGTGGTGTGGGTAAGTTTAAAGGGTAAAGTTAGGGACAGGTGTGGTGGTGTGGGTAAGTTTAAGGGTAAAGTTAGGGACAGGTGTGGTGGTGTGGGTAAGTTTAAGGCTAAAGTTAGGGACAGGTGTGGTGGTGTGGGTAAGTTTAAGGGTAAAGTTAGGGACAGGTGTGGTGTATGGGTAAGCTAAAGGCTAAAGTTAGGGACAGGTGTGGTGGTGTGGGTAAGTTTAAAGGTAAAGTTAGGGACAGGTGTGGTGGTGTGGGTAAGTTTAAGGGTAAAGTTAGGGACAGGTGTGGTGGTGTGGGTAAGTTTAAGGGTAAAGTTAGGGACAGGTGCGTGCTATATGGGTAAGTTTAAGGCTAAAGTTAGGGACAGGTGTGGTGGTGTGGGTAAGTTTAAGGGTAAAGTTAGGGACAGGTGTGGTGGTGTATGGGTAAGTTTAAGGCTAAAGTTAGGGACAGGTGTGGTGGTGTGGGTAAGTTTAAGGGTAAAGTTAGGGACAGGTGTGGTGTATGGGTAAGTTAAAGGCTAAAGTTAGGGACAGGTGTGGTGGTGTGGGTAAGTTTAAGGTAAAGTTAGGGACAGGTGTGGTGGTGTGGGTAAGTTTAAAGGGCAAAGTTAGGGACAGGTGTGGTGGTGTGGGTAAGTTTAAGGGTAAGTTAGGGACAGGTGCGTGCTATGGGTAAGTTAAAGGCTAAAGTTAGGGACAGGTGCGTGCTATGGGTAAGTTAAAGGGCAGTTAGGGACAGGTGTGGTGGTGTGGGTAAGTTTAAGGGTAAAGTTAGGGACAGGTGTGGTGGTGTGGGTAAGTTTAAGGGCAAAGTTAGGGACAGGTGTGGTGGTGTGGGTAAGTTTAAGGCTAAAGTTAGGGACAGGTGTGGTGGTGTGGGTAAGTTTAAGGCTAAAGTTAGGGACAGGTGTGGTGGTGTGGGTAAGTTTAAGGGTAAAGTTAGGGACAGGTGTGGTGGTATGGGTAAGTTAAAGGCTAAAGTTAGGGACAGGTGCGTGCTATGGGTAAGTTTAAGGGCAAAGTTAGGGACAGGTGTGGTGGTATGGGTAAGTTTAAGGGTAAAGTTAGGGATGGGTGTGGTGGTGTGGGTAAGTTTAAGTGTAGGGTTAGGGACAGGTGTGGTGGTGTGGGTAAGTTTAAGGGTAAAGTTAGGGACAGGTGTGGTGGTATGGGTAAGTTAAAGGCTAAAGTTAGGGACAGGTGCGTGCTATGGGTAAGTTTAAGGCTAAAGTTAGGGATGGGTGTGGTGGTGTGGGTAAGTTTAAGTGTAGGGTTAGGGACAGGTGTGGTGGTGTGGGTAAGTTTAAGGGTAAAGTTAGGGACAGGTGCGTGCTATGGGTAAGTTTAAGGGTAAAGTTAGGGACAGGTGTGGTGGTGTGGGTAAGTTTAAGGGTAAAGTTAGGGACAGGTGTGGTGGTGTGGGTAAGTTTAAGGGTAAAGTTAGGGACAGGTGTGGTGGTGTGGGTAAGTTTAAGGCTAAAGTTAGGGATAGGTGCGTGCTATGGGTAAGTTTAAGGCTAAAGTTAGGGACAGGTGTGGTGGTATGGGTAAATTTAAGGGTAAAGTTAGGGACAGGTGCGTGCTATGGGTAAGTTTAAGGCTAAAGTTAGGGACAGGTGTGGTGGTGTGGGTAAGTTTAAGGGTAAAGTTAGGGACAGGTGTGGTGGTGTGGGTGAGTTTAAGGGTAAAGTTAGGGACAGGTGTGGTGGTGGTGGGTGAGTTTAAGGGTAAAGTTAGGGACAGGTGTGGTGGTGTGGGTAAGTTTAAGGGTAAAGTTAGGGACAGGTGTGGTGGTGTGGGTGAGTTTAAGGGTAAAGTTAGGGACAGGCGTGGTGGTGTGGGTAAGTTTAAGGGTAAAGTTAGGGACAGGTGCGTGCTATGGGTAAGTTTAAGGCTAAAGTTAGGGACAGGTGTGGTGGTGTGGGTAAGTTTAAGGCTAAAGTTAGGGACAGGTGCGTGCTATGGGTAAGTTTAAGGCTAAAGTTAGGGACAGGTGTGGTGGTGTGGGTAAGTTTAAGGGTAAAGTTAGGGACAGGTGTGGTGGTGTGGGTAAGTTTAAGGGTAAAGTTAGGGACAGGTGTGGTGGTGTGGGTAAGTTTAGGGCAAAGTTAGGGACAGGTGTGGTGGTGTGGGTAAGTTAAAGGCTAAAGTTAGGGACAGGTGTGGTGGTGTGGGTAAGTTTAAAGGTAAAGTTAGGGACAGGTGTGGTGGTGTGGGTAAGTTTAAGGCTAAAGTTAGGGACAGGTGCGTGCTATGGGTAAGTTTAAGGCTAAAGTTAGGGACAGGTGTGGTGGTGTGGGTAAGTTTAAGGTAAAAGTTAGGGACAGGTGTGGTGGTGTGGGTAAGTTTAAGGGTAAAGTTAGGGACAGGTGTGGTGGTGTGGGTAAGTTTAAGGGTAAAGTTAGGGACAGGTGTGGTGGTGTGGGTAAGTTTAAGGGTAAAGTTAGGGACAGGTGTGGTGGTGTGGGTAAGTTTAAGGGTAAAGTTAGGGACAGGTGCGTGCTATGGGTAAGTTTAAGGCTAAAGTTAGGGACAGGTGTGGTGGTGTGGGCAAGTTTAAGGCTAAAGTTAGGGACAGGTGTGGTGGTGTGGGTAAGTTTAAGGGTAAAGTTAGGGACAGGTGTGGTGGTGTGGGTAAGTTTAAGGGTAAAGTTAGGGACAGGTGTGGTGGTGTGGGTAAGTTTAAGGGTAAAGTTAGGGACAGGTGTGGTGGTGTGGGTAAGTTTAAGGCTAAAGTTAGGGACAGGTGTGGTGGTGTGGGTAAGTTTAAGGGTAAAGTTAGGGACAGGTGTGGTGTATGGGTAAGTTAAAGGCTAAAGTTAGGGACAGGTGTGGTGGTGTGGGTAAGTTTAAAGGTAAAGTTAGGGACAGGTGTGGTGGTGTGGGTAAGTTTAAGGGTAAAGTTAGGGACAGGTGTGGTGGTGTGGGTAAGTTTAAGGGTAAAGTTAGGGACAGGTGTGGTGGTGTGGGTAAGTTTAAGGGTAAAGTTAGGGACAGGTGTGTGGTGGTGTGGGTAAGTTTAAGGGCAAAGTTAGGGACAGGTGTGGTGGTGTGGGTAAGTTTAAGGGTAAAGTTAGGGACAGGTGTGGTGGTGTGGGTAAGTTTAAGGCTAAAGTTAGGGACAGGTGTGGTGGTATGGGTAAATTTAAGGGTAAAGTTAGGGACAGGTGCGTGTAAGAATGGATTTCACCTGAGAGCAAACTCAAGAGATCTAAGCTGCACTAAGACAATAAAACTTCACTCATCTGAATAAGAAAAAACAAGACTCAATCTTATCTCCTCCCCTGCCGAGTTCTGACCCTCTCACTCTTCCTGCCTCGGAGACCACACAATCATGCAAATCTCACAGATACTGCCACAAGGTGTTTCTTTGACTTTTGGTGTTTCTGGTAAACAGGTTTCATTCCCACATCAGAGGAACAGGTCATAATAAAGACAACAGAGCTTGTTCCCCTGGTGTGGGAGATGCTCAGAAAGATCTTTTGATAAACATTTGCTGTCATCCCCCAAAGATAGGTGTGACCATTTGGTCACGAGAAAGATTCAACCAAAAGCTGCATAAATATTTGGGTGCTAAATGTTTATTGTTCTTTTGTTCTGGTTGAGTATTTAAAGGGAATGGGAGACCACTCATGGGGAGACCACTCATGGAAGCATCTGTAATCAGAACTTCCCACGCTGTTGAAGTGTGTCTCTATTGCCAGGTAACAATGACTCTTGGAAACTATTTTTTATGTTTTTAGAATGATGTTTTATATTGTATGCTGATCAGTTGTGTATTATGGATTCTTTCTAAATTCTTTTATTTGATATGTTTACCTGGCTATAATAAACATTAATCTTGATTTATCTTGTATAAGTCTAAATTCCTTTATTTAAGTAGTGTCGATATGTGAGTTTTGTATACCGGTATACCCACATTAGACCGAGACCGTAGAAATCCGGTGGTGTTTAAGATTATTAGAAAACAACATGGCTTGTCAGGGAAATGGTAGTTCGAGTGTAGATAAGGAGGTAATGGACACTCTTGGAGTACAAATTAAAGATCTTCTCTTTCGCCATGTAACAAGGAGTAGATTTTGAGTGGAGCAATGATCAAATTTTAGCCTGGTATAATACAGAGGGCCGAAAATTAGAAACTAAAGCTCCTTTTAAGAAAATTCTGGTCGCGATCGCTCTATATGTTACGTCGAAACGATTTGACAACTATTACAGAAAACTAACGCGTAATAGCAAAACATAAAAGAGCTAGAAACGCAGCGATCAGACGAGCTAAAAAGCTAAGAGCACAGGTCGAAGCATCTGTATATGATAAACAAACTTGGGCAAGACAGGGCAACGCGATGGAATCGAAAATGAAAAAGCTTGAAAAGAAGTTTCGATTAGATAAAGAATACACATCTGCGCTCGAAGAATGTTGCGAATCAGCAGGATTTCCTGTATCTGCGGTAAAAGTCGCGGCGATAAACAGTAAAATTGGTAGCGAGATATATAGCGACAGCGATGATGACATTGCAGCTTTATCAAGCAGTAGGCAAGGCCATCTGGACCTGAGAGAGCGTGAGTTTTCCTAGAAACCGCGAATGAGGAAAATAGGCTAAAAGCCAAACAACGTAGTCCCATAATGACTCGAATTAAATCAGGCTCGGTTCACCAAAACCAGTGAACATTGCTGTGCTTAAAACAATGAAAAATGCAGATGATGAAGTCACTACCATTAGCCGCCCTTTAACTTGCGAAGAATGCACCAAACACAAAGAAGTTGTGGGAATGATGCCCCGAAAAGGCCCGTTCCAACCCTACTGGGACAACTTAATGTTACAGGCATCAGTGTACAAATTAGAGATCAGGGATGTTTGGCAAGTAGCTCTCCTTACTATTCCAGACGAGTTAAAACCAAAAATGCCCCGTGAATTGAGAAGTGGAGAAATTGTAGTCAAACAGGAAGATGAGGACGAAAACGATGTGTATGAAAGATTGAGGGGGACTCTATTAGAGTTAAGGGGACCAACGTGACGCTGAGTGGAGTAGAATTTTAGAAATAAAACAGGCAAATAAAGAACCGTTTGAAATTTATGCTGAGCGCCTATGGGTGACCTACAAAGAGCATTCAGGGTTAGAAGATGCACAGCGCGATCAGGAAGTTTTACTACAACTCCTGAAAATATACGCCGGTTCCCATATACAGCAGGCATTAGCTCACGGAGCCGATCCACCAGAGAATACCTACCGGTCATTGGTGGATTGGGCTTCCAAAATAGAGGCCAGACTAAAACAAAACAAAGCTCGTTCCATTGCAACAACACAATGGTTGGCCAAGGAAAAGGTGTTGGAGATCCTAATCCTAAACCTCAGATACCGCCTCGTTGTAAGTATTGCAAGAAAATCAATCATACCGCTCAGAACTGTCTTAGATTGAACGCAGCGTGCAAAACAATCAAACCATGCATTCTAAAAATGACAGTGACATTCTCAGGCGCTTAGGGAATTTGATTGCAGGAAGGATAATTCAGAAAACAGCGTAAAGCAAACTGAAGAAAAACAACGAGCCAAGAGAGCCCGTGATAATAAATTGCAGACAGAGCTCGCAGCCCTGTTAGCTTAAATTTAGCGAACCCCAATAGGTGCGTGGCCTCCGTCGCTATAGGAAGCGTTGTCACCAGCGGTAACCGCATCAAAATACGAGCTAATCTTGGAGGCCGGTTAGTTAATATTCTCGTTGATTCTGGAGCCGCCTGCTCTTGTATGCGAACCCTCGGTACCCTAAGTACGAGAACAATTCAAATTAAAGGTATAGGCGATACTTTGATGACCGCAACACAAACAAAACCAGTGAGACTCGATTTGGGCATGGTAGTGCTAACAGAACATTTCTGGTATTTACCAGAGAATAGTGAAGGAACTGTGCTGGGAATGGACATTATGAGAAAGCATGGATTTGTCATTCATTGCTTTGAAAAACAAATTGAACTACAAACAAATAAAACCACAAAGAGATGCTTGCCTAAAGGCAATGCAAGCATTATGTCCATCTCCAGTTCAGATCCAATTCAACTTCTCATCAGCAAACACAGCAATGTTTGGGCTGATCATGAACACGACTGCGGCCTTGTTGACTTTGAGGTATGCATCGAGGGAGAGCCCCCTTCCCCGCAAAAGCAATACCGCATCAAGCCAGAGGCAGAGGTCGCTGTTCATGAGATAGTACAACAGCTTGAGAAAAGAGGAATAGTTCGGGCGATGCAGTTCAACCACAAACTCCCCGTGTCTGCCAGTGCCAAAACCTAATGGTAAATGGCGTCTGTGCATTGATTATCAGCGTCTCAACAAAGTTTTACCCAAAGCGACACCAATAGTAGCAAATCCAGCTACTATTTTATCACAAGTCTCAACCAATGCTTCGTGGTTCACAGTGCTTGACATCAAAAATGGTTTCTGGTCTCTTAAAGTTAAACGAGAAGACCAATGGAAACTAGCATTTACTGTAAACCAAATGCAGTATACATGGGAACGAATGCCACAGGGCCTTCACAACAGCCCAGCCATTTTTCACAGAGCTGTGGCAGATGTGCTCAGTCCCTTACTAGGGAATGGCAAGGTCGTTCACTATGTAGACGACATTCTGATAGCTACAGAAGAACACTACTTGAGAACCACTTGCAGCTGGTTGATGACGTTTTTTGCATAGGTTGGGTGACGCAGGCTTTAAAATGAACAAAGAAAAAGCCCAAATTGCACTAAAAGAGGTACACTATTTAGGTACACTCTGACGCAAAGCCACAGAGCCTTAACAGACGATAGAAAGAAATGCATTGCCGAACTGCCTCGACCTCATACTTTAAACTCGCTGCAAAAAGTATTAGGAACAGCAAACTATCTTCGAGAGTTTATCCATGATTTTGCAAACACCGCTGCGCCGTTGTATTCTCTTCTAAAAGGAAAAACAAAACCAAATGAGGTCCTTGAATGGACTGACGAACACGAACAAGCTTTTAGCGATTTGAAACAGCGTTTGTGCTCCGCGCCTGCCCTGGGACTGCCCAACGTATCCAAAGCTTTCCACATTCAGGTAGACACGCATGAAATAACATTAAGCGGAGTCTTAGCTCAGGAACATGGGGGAAGACTGCGTCCAATCGCATATTACAGCCATAAGAAATCTCTGGTCGAGCAAGGATTCGACCCATGTACACAGCATGTGCTAGCGGTGCATTGGATGCTAAAAATAACAGAACCCATTGTCGGTTTTCAACCTGTTGTTGTACATACCATGCACACGCCTGTACGAATGCTGCTACAGGGCCGAATAAAGGGAGTTTCCTCCCAACGTTTAGCGAGATGGATAGCAGACATTCAAGCGCGTGAAATTACAATAAAAAACACACGAATTTTGCCGCATCTGCTCGGGGATGTTGAGGGAAATCCACACACATGTCAGCCTGTCAAAGAGGCACACAAAGCCTTGTGCATGACCAGCCATTACCAGGCCAAGCACCTGTGTACATAGATGGTTCCCGATTCTGTCAGAATGGTCATTTTTATGCTGGATGTGCTGTGTGGGCTCCCCATCTTCCCGAAACGGATGCGAGACAACAATTGTTGTTTAAATTACCATCTAGCATATCCGCGCAAGAAGCCGAACTCATTGCATTGCTAGAAGCGATTAAGGCACACCCTGAACCACTTTGCGTGTATACAGACAGTCGGTATGCGTTCGGTGTTGTAACTGATTTTATGGCCCAATGGCAGTTGCGAAAATTCCTCACCTCCGCCGGAACGCCTATAAAACATTTCAGCACTATAACGTCAATATGGCAAGCAATACAAGCGCGAGAAACCCCCATGTCTGTTGTGAAAGTGCGCGCACACATCAACAAAAACCCTGATGTGCATGAGGGAAACAATAACGTTGTTGACCAATTGGCTAAGCTGGCCGCAGTAAACGGCGACCAGTGGGAAAAAGAGACACCCTCTGCTTCTGTGGCAAGTGCTGTCCAAGTCACCCCATTGACCTCAAACAGTATCAACAAGATCTGTGGGTCTCTAATGGAGAGCTTGTACCGCGCCTGAAGCAGGATCAGATGGTGAATGTAATTGAAGGCATAGTAATTCGAGATGGAAAATTTGTCGTTCCAGAAGCTCTTCAAAAACCAATAATCAAATTATACCATGAGTATGCATGTATCGGCGACAAGAACCACGCAGTTGATAAAAATCAGTTTTGGTGGCAGGGAATGACAGCTGACATTGAAAGATGGTGCAACACCTGCGTGGTGTGTGCTACCATCAACCAAGGAAAACACGGCGAACAAACCTCGTGAGGCCAGAACCACCGAAAGGACCCTGGGAGTCCTTACAAATGGATTTCATTGGTCCACTATCCAGTGCCAAAGGGGGGTATCGATATTGCCTTGTGATAATTGATAAATTCTCAAAATGGGTTGAAGCAATTCCCACTCGGAATAACACGGCAAATACTGTGGCACGTGTGATGGCGAACCAAATCATCCCTCTTTGGGGGGCACCAATTCAAATTGAATCCGATCAGGGGACTCATTTTACTGGACAAGTGATGAAAAACATGTGCAAAATGTTAAACATCAAGCAAAGATTCCATATTCCATATAGGCCACAAAGTTCAGGGAATGAACTCTATGAACCGCACCATAAAAGAAAATATTGCAAAACAGATAGCACAACACCAAAACAGGTGGATTGATGCCTTACCCACAGTTCTGACTGTGTTGCGAGCAACCCCATCAAAAGCTACAGGCATTAGCCCATATGAGCTTATGACTGGAAGGGTGATGAAGTTGCCCATTGATCCAGAAATTTCCCCAGCAGACCTGGGGCCTCTCATGCTTGCAACTCAGCAAACTGTGTTGGTGAAACTGCAAGAAAGATTGAAGGTGTTGCACACACAGGCTGTACTGAAACAACAACAGTCAGACCTGTCAAATGATGCATAATTTAACCCAATCTCTGAAACAAAATTTTCAGAAGGAGATGTGGTTATGTGCACGCGTCTTTGTGAAACAAAATGCATTTTCCCTAGATGGCACGGGCCCTATGAAATTGCGCTGTTTGTAACAGTTGTGTGGCCGTGAAAATCAGAGGAAAATTGAAATGGTACCACATGTCCCAGTGTAAACCATTCAAAGGTTCAGTGAGTTAAATATGATCTTCTTTCTTCTCAGGAGGATCACTGCAATTCCATGGAGGCCGGATGCCAGGGTGGTATCCGGACCAACCTGCATCGAATTGGGACAACGCATCACACTCACACACACCCTAGGATGCGAGAGATGGGTATGGAAATATACCAAGGGACCATTCACATCTTACACTCCAATTACATACAAAGAAATAGTCACATGGCCCCCCGGATTAGCACCGGAACCAAATTGCACCACAAAAATCTGCTGTAATGCAGGTTCTACCCATCTCCCATACCAAAACCTTACCGGATACACACATGCACCACAAATTCACCATAATCTTACGGCCTGGGACCAACTTAAAATGTACCCAGATTCAGAAATTGGTAGGATGTACACATTTTATGAGAAGAACAATTATGGCACAGATCCAAAAAATGTTACTTCATTAAAGATCTTGAATCTACCACATATAGGTGCACACACACAACAACACATAACCATACACATTTAAAGTTTACTGAGCTTCTTTTTGATCTAACAAAGAGGGCATCTAATAACAATGTAAAAACATTTGTTTGGACTAGTCGGAAAGAAGGAACATACTGTGTGGGAAAATGTGAAGCAAATATGGACAATTTTACTAGCCCTCACAATTGCTCATGGACTTTACACCATTGCTTTAATTTGACTACCTGTGGATACGAGAAACCCACACAGTGTCAAAATTACATCCCACCCCTCCAGGTGGTCTGATCAAAGGAAATGTAAATAAGACATTGCTTCATGATGTCAACCTTGTGATAACACATGTGACGTATAACATCTCTAATATTTTGTCTGCTTATGTAAAACACTGTAACATTAATGACAAAACATACACATGGCTACAGTCACGCGTCGATGATTTAGTTTCTGATTACAAAAATAGACTTGCAGTCCAAATTCCACCTGCTCGTACTAAACGAGACCTGCTTGGAAATATAGCAGGCCTTTTTGGTTCAGTCAATTCTATATCCAACACCTACAAAATAACAGGTCAATCTCAATTTTCAACATGGTTGGCAAATCAGGTGGCCACTGGTTTCCAACACATCACTAATAGTAACGAGAATATTATCAAAGCGGTCAGATCCGAAGCGCAGGCGCTTCTGACGACCAGCCAGACAATTTTCAATCAGACCCGTACCATCGAGCATGACTTAGCCTGTAGGTTGTATGCACAAGATTTGTTTGCTGCAGCAAGACAGGAGATTTTAGATCTTCGTCTCCATAAAACACCTAGGCATGTTTTAATTGATCTTATTGAAATTTTAGACCTGCATAGATGGCTTGCATCAGAGAAAATGAAGAATATGAATTACTCTGAATTATTATCAACGTTAATGATGTATACTGAAATGAATGTACTGGCTGTATTGGGTTCTTTGCCACTTTCCCTTTAATCCACCCAGATCAGGTTTACCTAGATTCCACCGCCATACGCTCTATTGGTGTTGTAGTAAAGGATCAGATCATTAAATGGGACCATCTTACGGGGTATATGACTTTGAAGGGCACTGAAACCTTGTTTACCACACGCACCTGTTGTCATGAAACATCAAGTTATATTATTTGCACTTGCAACACGTTACAACCTTTTTCTTCTAATGACTCTAAGCTGGTTAACGTCCAGTCATTGCATGGTCATTCTGATGCTGTTCAAGTGTCTCACACACAGTGGTGCGTCGTCAGCGAGATGAATTCCTTCACCACGGAGGTCTGACCTGCTCTGCAAACCACACCTTCTGTTTAGAAGTGAAAGAGGACTTTACGATGGGTCAGATAAACATCCTGGGAAGGGTGCCCATGGACTCAGACATTTCTCCTGGTGGAGGACACTTTCTATGAACAAAGCACACAGGACTTGGTAAAAACAATGGACTTAGTACAAGAAATTATCTTGCAGACGGAATACCATCTCAACCAAGCACAAGTGGAAGCAAATCTGGTGAAAAAGACTGCAGAGATCCTGTCCAGTTCCTCTACCCGCTCAGCACGTTATGCTTACACATGGTGGGACTGGATGTTCCGTGGATGTGCCATCGCCAGCGTGCTCATCTTCTTCTTCACACTCTGCCAGTGCTGTTACTTTAGATGTCTTCTTCAAACGATGCGCACATCAACCAACATGGCCATCGCACTCAGCCCATTACAGGTACCAGCTCTACGGAAAGTGCAGTTGTAAAGCAAACTTCAAGAAATCCCTGAAGATGGCCCCTCGGAGACTGCTCTGAATCTGCTCCAAGGGACCAAGGCGGAACTGTAAGAATGGATTTCACCTGAGAGCAAACTCAAGAGATCTAAGCTGCACTAAGACAATAAAACTTCACTCATCTGAATAAGAAAAACAAGACTCAATCTTATCTCCTCCCCTGCGAGTTCTGACCCTCTCACTCTTCCTGCCTCGGAGACCACACAATCATGCAAATCTCACAGATACTGCCACAAGGTGTTTCTTTGACTTTTGGTGTTTCTGGTAAACAGGTTTCATTCCCACATCAGAGGAACAGGTCATAATAAAGACAACAGAGCTTGTTCCCCTGGTGTGGGAGATGCTCAGAAAGATCTTTTGATAAACATTTGCTGTCATCCCCAAAGATAGGTGTGACCATTTGGTCACGAGAAAAGATTCAACCAAAAGCTGCATAAATATTTGGGTGCTAAATGTTTATTGTTCTTTTGTTCTGGTTGAGTATTTAAAGGGAATGGGAGACCACTCATGGAAGCATCTGTAATCAGAACTTCCCACGCTGTTGAAGTGTGTCTCTATTGCCAGGTAACAATGACTCTTGGAAACTATTTTTTATGTTTTTTAGAATGATGTTTTATATTGTATGCTGATCAGTTGTGTATTATGGATTCTTTCTAAATTCTTTTATTTGATATGTTTACCTGGCTATAATAAACATTAATCTTGATTTATCTTGTATAAGTCTAAATTCCTTTATTTAAGTAGTGTCGTATGCGGAGTTTTGTAGGAGTTTCAGTAAATCTTTCTGTCAGGGCAGATTCATACCGAGGACCCCATGACCGAGCATGGCGCTAAGCATGAGGGGCAATCTGATTTCTGGCTGTCACTGGTATTAACAAGTTACAGCTCTCGTGACTATTGCTAAAATTACACTTTCTGTTATGAGTGAGCATGTGCAACTCACTTAAAGGTAAAATAGTTCACTCTGTAATCCTCTGTAATCTCAGAACTGACTAATTTGCGTCCGTGAGGTAATGTAATTATAATCGCGAGCATTATCCTCTGAGCGACTCCGGGTCCCATGGAGGAACGAATATTTGCAATTAAGAGATACTAAGAAAATCAATGATCTAAATTAAATCACAACTAAACTTATGATCAGCTGTTAAATTACAAATGCAACAAAATTACAAATAATTGGAGTCAGATAAAATTATTCATGGAGTCAGATTTTTGAATTGGATCTTCACATTTTAATAAATTAAAGTGATTTTTCTAGAAGCGCCAGAAAAGACATACAAGCAGAAGTCCTTCGACCAGCTGCTGGATTCCTACGTTGGGCCAATCAGCTGGACCTTACAGCGTGCTATGGGTAAGTTTAAGGCTAAAGTTAGGGACAGGTGTGGTGGTGTGGGTAAGTTTAAGGGTAAAGTTAGGGACAGGTGTGGTGGTGTGGGTGAGTTTAAGGGTAAAGTTAGGGACAGGTGTGGTGGTGTGGGTGAGTTTAAGGGTAAAGTTAGGGACAGGTGTGGTGGTGTGGGTGAGTTTAAGGGTAAAGTTAGGGACAGGCGTGGTGGTGTGGGTAAGTTTAAGGGTAAAGTTAGGGACAGGTGCGTGCTATGGGTAAGTTTAAGGCTAAAGTTAGGGACAGTGGTGGTGGACAGGTAAGTTTGGCTAAAGTTAGGGACAGGTGTGGTGGTGTGGGTAAGTTTAAGGCTAAAGTTAGGGACAGGTGTGGTGGTGTGGGTAAGTTTAAGGCTAAAGTTAGGACAGGTGTGGTGGTGTGGGTAAGTTTAAGGGTAAAGTTAGGGACAGGTGTGGTGTGGTGTGGGTAAGTTTAAAGGTAAAGTTAGGGACAGGTGTGGTGGTGTGGGTAAGTTTAAGGGTAAAGTTAGGGGACAGGTGGTGGTGTGGTAAGTTAAAGGCAAAGTTAGGGACAGGTGTGGTGGTGTGGGTAAGTTTAAGGGTAAAAGTTAGGGACAGGTGTGGTGGTGTATGGGTAAGTTTAAGGCTAAAGTTAGGGACAGGTGTCGTGGTGTGGGTAAGTTTAAAGGCCAAAGTTAGGGACAGGTGTGGTGGTGTGGGGTAAGTTTAAGGGTAAAGTTAGGGACAGGTGTGGTGGTGTGGGTAAGTTTAAGGGTAAAGTTAGGGACAGGTGTGTACTATGGGTAAGTTTACAGGGACAGGTGTGGTGGGTGGGTAGTTTAAGGGTAAAGTTAGGACAGGTGCGTGCTATGGGTAAGTTTAAGGCTAAAGTTAGGGACAGGTGTGGTGGTGTGGGTAAGTTTAAGGGTAAAAGTTAGGGACAGGTGTGTGGTGGTATGGGTAAGTTAAAGGCTAAAGTTAGGGACAGGTGTGGTGGTGTGGGTAAGTTTAAAAGGTAAAGTTAGGGACAGGTGTGGTGGTGTGGGTAAGTTTAAAGGAGCAAAGTTAGGGACAGGTGTGGTGGTGTGGGTAAGTTTAAGGGTAAAGTTAGGGACAGGTGCGTGCTATGGGTAAGTTTAAGGCTAAAGTTAGGGACAGGTGTGTGGTGGTGTGGTAAGTTTAAGGCTAAAGTTAGGGACAGGTGCGTGGTATGGGTAAGTTTAAGGCTAAAGTTAGGGACAGGTGTGGTGGTGTGGTAAGTTTAAGGCTAAAGGGACAGGGACAGGTGCGTGCTATGGGTAAGTTTAAGGGTAAAGTTAGGGACAGGTGTGGTGGTGTGGGTAAGTTTAAGGGTAAAGTTAGGGACAGGTGTGGTGGTGTGGGTGTGGTTTAAGGGTAAAGTTAGGGACAGGTGTGGTGGTGTGGGTAAGTTTAAGGGGTAAAGTTAGGGACAGGTGTGTACATGTGTGGGTAAGTTTAAGGGGTAAAGTTAGGGACAGGTGTGGTGGTGTGGGTAAGTTTAAGGCTAAAGTTAGGGACAGGTGTGGTGGTGTGGGTAAGTTTAAGGGTAAAGTTAGGGACAGGTGTGGTGTATGGGTAAGTTTAAAGGCTAAAGTTAGGGACAGGTGTGGTGGTGTGTGGTAAGTTTAAAAGGTAAAGTTAGGGACAGGTGTGGTGGTGTGGGTAAGTTTAAAGGGTAAAGTTAGGGACAGGTGTGGTGGTGTGGGTAAGTTTAAAGGGTAAAGTTAGGGACAGGTGTGGTGCTATGGGTAAGTTTAAAGCTAAGTTAGGGACAGGTGGTGGTGTGGGTAAGTTTAAGGGTAAAGTTAGGGACAGGTGTGGTGGTGTGGGTAAGTTTAAAGGGTAAAGTTAGGGACAGGTGTGGTGGTGTGGGTAAGTTTAAGGGTAAAGTTAGGGACAGGTGTGGTGGTGTGGGTAAGTTTAAGGGTAAAGTTAGGGACAGGTGTGGTGGTGTGGGTAAGTTTAAATGGCTAAAGTTAGGGACAGGTGTGGTGGTGTGGGTAAGTTTAAAGGGTAAAGTTAGGGACAGGTGTGGTGGTGTGGGTAAGTTTAAAGGGTAAAGTTAGGGACAGGTGTGGTGGTGTGGGTAAGTTTAAGGGTAAAGTTAGGGACAGGTGTGGTGGTGTGGGTAAGTTTAAGGGCTAAAGTTAGGGACAGGTGTGGTGGTGTGGGTAAGTTTAAAGGTAAAGTTAGGGACAGGTGTGGTGGTATGGGTAAGTTAAAGGCTAAAGTTAGGGACAGGTGTGGTGTGGTGTGGGTAAGTTTAAAGGTAAAGTTAGGGACAGGTGTGGTGGTGTGGGTAAGTTTAAGGGTAAAGTTAGGGACAGGTGTGGTGGTGTGGGTAAGTTTAAGGGCAAAGTTAGGGACAGGTGCGTGCTATGGGTAAGTTTAAGGCTAAAGTTAGGGACAGGTGTGGTGGTGTGGGTAAGTTTAAGGGTAAAGTTAGGGACAGGTGTGGTGGTGTGGGTAAGTTTAAGGGTAAAGTTAGGGACAGGTGTGGTGGTGTGGGTAAGTTTAAGGGTGAGTAAGTTTAGGGACAGGTGTGGTGGTGTGGGTAAGTTTAAGGCTAGAAGTTAGGGACAGGTGTGGTGTGTGGGTAAGTTTAAAGGCAAAGTTAGGGACAGGTGTGGTGGTGTGGGTAAGTTTAAAGGCAAAGTTAGGGACAGGTGTGGTGGTGTGGGTAAGTTTGGGGTAAAGTTTAGGGACAGGTGTGGTGGTGTGGGTAAGTTTAAGGGCAAAGTTAGGGACAGGTGTGGTGGTGTGGGTGAGTTTACAAGGGTAAAGTTAGGGACAGGTGTGGTGGTGTGGGTGAGTTTAAGGGTAAAGTTAGGGACAGGTGTGGTGGTGTGGGTGTTTAAGAGGTAAAGTTAGGGACAGGTGCGTGCTATGGGTAAGTTTAAGGCTAAAGTTAGGGACAGGTGTGGTGGTGTGGGTAAGTTTAAGGGTAAAGTTAGGGACAGGTGTGGTGGTGGTGGGTAAGTTTAAGGGTAAAGTTAGGGACAGGTGTGGTGGTGTGGGTAAGTTTAAGGCTAAAGTTAGGGACAGGTGTGGTGGTGTGGGTAAGTTTAAGGGTAAAGTTAGGGACAGGTGTGGTGGTATGGGTAAGTTAAAGGCTAAAGTTAGGGACAGGTGTGGTGGCATATGGGTAAGTTTAAGGGCAAAGTTAGGGACAGGTGGGGTGGTGTGGGTAAGTTTAAGGGTAAAGTTAGGACAGGTGGTGGTGTGGTGGTGTGGGTGTTTGGGGCAAAGGGACAGACAGGTGGTGGTATGGGTAAGTTTAAAGGCTAAAGTTAGGGACAGGTGCGTGGTGTGGTAAGTTTAAAAACAAAGTTAGGGACAGGTGGTGGTGTGGTATGGTAAGTTTAAGGCAAAGTTAGGGACAGGTGTGGTGGTGTGGGTAAGTTTAAGGGTAAAGTTAGGGACAGGTGTGGTGGTGTGGGTAAGTTTAAGGGTAAAAGTTAGGGACAGGTGTGGTGGTGTGGGTAAGTTTAAGGCTAAAGTTAGGGACAGGTGTGGTGGTGTGGGTAAGTTTAAGGGTAAAGTTAGGGACAGGTGTGGTGGTGTGGGTAAGTTAAAGGCTAAAGTTAGGACAGGTGCGTGCTATGGGTAAGTTTAAGGGGCAAAGTTAGGGACAGGTAAGGGTGGTGGTATGGGTAAGTTTAAGTAAAAAGTTAGGGATGGTGTGGTGGTGTGGGTAAGTTTAAGTGTAGGGTTAGGGACAGGTGTGGTGGTGTGGGTAAGTTTAAGGGCAAAGTTAGGGACAGGTGTGGTGGTATGGGTAAGTTAAAGCTAAAGTTAGGGACAGGTCGTACTATGGGTAAGTTTAAGGCAAGTAAGTTAGGGAAGGTGTGGTGGTATGGGTAAGTTTAAGGGCAAAGTTAGGGATTAGGGTGTGGTGGTATGGGTAAGTTTAGGGACAGGCAAAGTTTAGGGACAGGTGTGGTGGTGTGGGTAAGTTTAAGGCTAAAGTTAGGGACAGGTGTGTGGTGGTGTGGGTAAGTTTAAGGGGTAAAGTTAGGGACAGGTGTGGTGGTGTATGGGTAAGTTTAAGGGTAAAGTTAGGGATGGTGTGGTGGTGTGGGTAAGTTTAAGTGTAGGGTTAGGGACAGGTGTGGTGGTGTGGGTAAGTTTAAGGGCAGTTAGGGACAGGGTGTGGTGGTATGGGTAAGTTAAAGGCTAAAGTTAGGGACAGGTGCGTGCTATGGGTAAGTTTAAGGCTAAAGTTAGGGAAGGTGTGGTGGTATGGGTAAGTTTACGATACAAAGTTAGGGACAGGTGTGGTGGTATGGGTAAGTTTAAGGTAAAAAGTTAAGGATGGGTGGTGGTGTGGTAAGTTTTAAGTGTGTAGGGTTAGGGTCAGGTGTGGTGGTGTGGGTGAGTTTAAGGGTAAGGTTAGGGACAGGTGTGGTGATGTGGGTAAGTTTAAGGGTAAAGTTAGGGATAGGTGCATGCTATGGGTAAGTTTAAGGCTAAAGTTAGGACAGGTGTGGTGGTATGGGTAAGTTTAAGGGCTAAAGTTAGGGACAGGTGGTGGTATGGGTAAGTTTAAGGGCAGTTAGGAAGGTGGTGGTGTGGGTAAGTTTATGGGTGAGGACAGGTGGTGGTAAAGTTTAGGACAGGTAGTGACAGGTGTGTGGGTAAGTTTACAAAGTAAGTTAGGGACAGGTGTGGTGGGTAAGTTTACACAAAGTAAGACAGGTGCAGTGTGTGGTAAAGTTAGGGACAGGTGTGGTGGTGTGGGTGAGTTTAAGGGTAAAGTTAGGGACAGGTGTGGTGGTGTGGGTAAGTTTAAGGGCAAAGTTAGGGACAGGTGTGGTGGTCAGTTAGGGGCAGGTGTGGTGGTCTGCAAGTTTAAGGGCAAAGTTAGGGATGGGTGTGGTGGTATGGGTAAGTTTAAGGGTAAAGTTAGGGACAAGTGTGGTGGTCTGGGTAAGTTTAAGGGTAGGATTAGATGTAAGGGAAGTGTCAACAGTGTGTAATTATAAATGTAACTACAGAAATTAATTACAGATGTAATTACATGCAGGCAATTTTAAAAATGTAAGTACAATGTAAATCGTATGTACACAATAAGTGAATTGTATCAAATTATTAATTTAAATGTTAGTACAAAGTAGTTAAGGCCATCTAATATAAAGTGGGTCCCAACAATTTAATAGCCATAAAGTCTGGTTTTTGTACACCATTTTAACTATTCATATTTATATTATTACCATCTTTAGGGATTACAGATGATGTGACTAATGCTGAGGTCATCACTTCCAGAAAAGCATTTACTGAAAGAGAAAAGTAAAGATCCCTGGTTCATTTACTCTTAATTTCTGTTCCATGACCACGGTCTGTTTTTGATTTCAGTTAATAAAAACATTTCAGTGAAATATCAGTGTATTCACAGTTCTGCTGTTCATTGACTATGTGTGTACATTTTTCAGGTTCAGGCTGATGATAAAGGCCATCAAGACGGAAATCTTTTGTCATCCACCCAAATAAATACCCAAGCACTGTATTAAATTAATTAACCTACTTCACACAAATAAACACAACGTTACATTTTTCAGTAATTTGCTGCATTTCTTTTCCCAGACACTTAATTGCATGTTACAACATTTTGAAAATGTATTAAAATATCAATAAAATCAATTTTTTTTAAAGAATTAGGTGCTTCTATAAAAACGAGAAAGTGAGAAATTAGAAAAAGAGGAGATAAATGGGTTAATGATATTTCCAGTGTGCTCAAACTTTCACAATATAAGCTATCCGGTGCTACATTTGGAAATGACTTTACCATACAATCATAATTTAAGATAACAGAACTATAATAAGAAGTATGAAAACCACCAGCCCTCTTTAACCAATAATGCCGTGCAGAGCTACTAAAAGACAGAACTACGGTAGTCTGGACAGTCAGAGGTGACCACTGTTTGAGAGAGTGTGGTCAAGTTAAGGAAGTTTTGAGCATAACAGATTTCTCAACAGTAAAAAAAGCAGAACTGTTCCTGCCGAGGACTATTATTGCAAATACTAG
>JAGHMJ010001908.1:297500-302500 GCA_018749465.1 Paracanthobrama guichenoti
ACGGACTCTTTTACCGTCTCGAGTGTTTTAAAATGTCTTGTTTTCACACAGAGTGTATAGATGGCCTTCTTTCCAGCATCACAAATTAAAACCAGTTGAGGCGTCTTAAAAGATAACAAAGTTCCTTCTTTTTCCTCCCATGTTCCAGTCTCCGCAGCGATTCTCAGCTCTGGAAACACACATCCATCAACTTCTCCATTAAAATTTTCGAGTGCCAGTCTATAGTCCTGTGGCAGAGACTCTTTTATTTGATTCAGCAGTTTTTGTGTCATTCTGACTGATCTTAGTCCTAGCTTTGAAGCCAACAATTCATCAGTAATCCATTCTGTTTTGTTCACCAGATGTCCAATGTTGGTGATATTTGCTTTCAACAATAATTTTCTAAGTGAATCTGATCTAGACATTTCCAGATCAAGTTCAGGATTAAAAAGCATTGGTTCTTCATTCAGCCATAAGCTCTGTGTCCCATTTACACTCCGTAAAAGCTTAAAACATGTCCATGCTCTTAAAACTGATCTATAAAAAGGGCTCAATCCAGAAAGGTCCAGTTTGTTAATATCCATAAGGAAGAGGTGTCGATCTAGTCCCATATTTCCTGCTCTCCTCAGCAGAGAGCATGAGACTCCAGCCCAGCTTACATCCTCTCCATAGATCAACCTCTTTGCTGTCTGAAGTCTGAAGGCCTTTATCCTCGACGCGACATCGATCAGTCCCTTGTCCTCCTTCTTGTGTTGGTAGATACAGCACCGCTGCCTTCAGCCAGTGATGTCCCGACCAGAAGAACTTCACCAGCTGCTGCTGGATTCCTCTCACCAGATCGTCAGGAGGCTCAAGTATTGCCATTTTGTGCCATAATGAAGATGCAACCAGATTGTTGCAGACCAGGACCCTTCCCCTGTAGGACAACTGGGGTAGCAACCATTTCCAGTTAGACAACCGAGCACACACTTTCTCCACTAGGCCCTCCCAATTTTTCTGTCTGTATTCTTCTGTCCCTATAAAACACCCCAGATATTTAAAACCAGTTCTTCCCCACTGTAAACCTCCAGGGAGGACTGGACCTCTAACAGCTCTTCCACACCATAATGCGTCACTTTTCTCCCAGTTCACAACTGCTGAAGAGGCTTTCCCATAACACTCTAATGCCTCTTTAAGCGAACTTATGTCATTTTGTTCTCGAATTGTAACTGTCACATCATCAGCGTATGCAGACAGTTTAACATTTGTAAGTGAAGTGTTAACCTTTAAACCCATTAACTCTCTCCTTAATTTACACAGTAGAGGTTCGATAACTAAACTGTAGAGTTGTCCTGAGAGAGGACAGCCCTGCCTGATCCCTCGGTTTACTCTTATAGGAACACTCAGACCACCAGCCATTTTGATCATGCACGTTGCTTCAACTTTTCAGCATAAAAGTTTAACTTTAGAAATAAAAATATCCCCAAAACCAAAAGTTTTCAACGTATCAAAAAAAAAACATGATCAACCCTGTCGAAGGCCTTCTCTTGATCTAGAGATAGCAAACCCATGTTAACATTATTAAAATCAGAAAAGTCGAATACATCCCTTATTGTGTGAAGGTTATCCGTAATAGACCTATTCTTTATACAATATGATTGATCCTTATGCACAATTTCATCTAACACCTTATTCATTCTATTGGCCAAACATTTAGAAAATATTTTATATTCAGTACATAAAATTGCCACTGGTCTCCAGTTCTTTAAAAGTGTCAGATCACCCTTTTTAAGGAGCAATGATAAAACAGCACGTTGACAACTTGTCGGAAGAGATCTGTCTAAAAAAACATTTTTGAAGAATATTTAAAAAATCATCACCAATAATAGGCCAAAAGAACAAAGTCCATCCAGTCCTGGAGTTCGACCTGACGACAGACTCATGACGGCTGCAGTCACTTCATCAAATGAAAGCTCAGTCTCTAAAAAATCCTTATTTTCTTCTGATAAAACAGGAAGTTATTTAAGCAGCTAATTTCTGGAAAGTTCATCTGAGCTTCCAGCAGAGTATAAGTCTGAATAAAAGGACACAGCAATCCTCCACATCTCCAGCGGGTCAGAGGTGGCATGTCCGTTATTGTCCTTCAGCTGGTGCATCTGATTTCTGTTGCCCCTTTTTGTGCTCCAGGTTAAAGAAGTAAGAGGTGGGAGCATCCATATCTTTCACGGTCAGGAACCGGCTTCTTATAAGAGCTCCTTTAACTCTTTCATTTAAAATTCGACTTAGCTGATTTCTTTTCTCAGTCCACAGTTTTTTTCAATGTTAAGGATCTCCATTTCCAGCCACTCCAAAGTCTTTTTTATATGAAGGGAAGAGTCCAGTGTCGGCTCCAGAGTCCAGAGCCCCGAGATGGCTTCAGCCCATGTCCAGAGTCCCGAGATGGTTCCAGCCCTTCTCCAGAGTCCCGAGATGGCTTCAGCCCATGTCCAGAGCCCTGAGATGGCTTCAGCCCATGTCCAGAGTCCCGAGATAGTTCCAGCCCTTCTCCAGAGTCCCGAGATGAATTCAGCCCATGTCCAGAGCCCCGAGATGGCTTCAGCTCATGTCCAGAGTCCCGAGATGGCAGCCTGGCCTCCTGCTCAATCTACTCCGCCCAGGCTTCCTGCTCTGCCTCAGTCTCCACTTCTTCCACCACACGGGCCTGGTCTCTTGTCTGCAGCAGCACCATTACATTACCACATATTCTTGCCACTAGATGGCCTTATACTGTAGCTCTATATGGCGAGGATGAGCTGTTCCGCTGGGTCCTAAACTTAGGTCACTTCAGTGTGCATTCAGATACACATGTACACATTATAAAATAATTTTTGGGTAAAGCTTTAGCATTTTTAGTTTTAATTTTGAGTATTCATATCATATTATATTTATATCATAATATATTTTTCTATGAGTACAGAAGCATTCCTCACATTCCATTCATTCCTAAGGGGGTCAAATTGACCCGTGAGGGAAGGATTTGTTACTTTTTTTTATTCCAACCACAAAAGTCCTCAAATCCAGTAAAAAAATTTTGGTGTGAATTTGTGGTTTCGAGTGTGACAAAAGTCCCAAGGTCTTGGACTACTCCGATTAACTTTTTAAAAATGTATAAAAAATAAAAATAAAAAAAACATTTGATTCGGGTCAGAATGACCCGTGGGAAGGATGAGAATGACCTCATTCAGCTGGTCATAACTGTAACACTAAATGGAAAGCCAAACATTTTAAATGTGCTAGAAATCCTGATGCTCCACCTGTAAAATCTTGAATGAATGATAATATACACTATTATGGATAATCTTTACACATAGTAGGATCCAGAATATTCATCCCATGATCTCTAATAGATCTTGGGGCCTGTTCACATCAAACTATTACGATAACTAGCTAACTATAACAATATTAGTGGATGGATCAACCTTGGTGTGATTACAATACATTAGCATGTGTAGTTCTCCGGTTGTTTGACGTACTCGTACCTTAAAGCACTGGATGTGGAAGTAAAGGCTGAGAGTCTCTATGATCATGGCGGCGCCTTTGCCAAGCGGGTGACCACAACTTGAACACAGTTTCTTCCCACTGACAGACCTGCACATTACACAACAACAGCAAACGAATGATCCAAAGTGATTCAAAAACAGAACTGTAGTACGTAAATCAAAGATGGCATCAACACTAGTGAGCAACTGAAATGGGTTTATCAATGCTGGTGTTTGCAGAGCAGGATGAGCCTTGCTTGTTGATATTATATTACGCAATTATTACTCACAAGTGAGTCAAACATATTGATTCAGAATTCACTTACGGTCACATCTGACCTGGGTCAGGGAGAAACAAGTGATCATGTGACTCACTTGTGTTATTGTGACCTTAGACGTGAGCTCAGCTGTACCTGTTTGGAGATGGAGGTGGTTGTGTGTCTGTGAATGAAGGTGAGGATGATGGATTTGGCTCGATGTTCTCTATAGAGTCAGACCTGAGGATGGAGAGTCACATGCAGTGTTCAGCCCTCATCTCACACACACACTCACACACACACACACACACACACACACACACACACACACACACAGTCACACACACACACACACACACACACACACACACACACACACACACACACACACACACACACACACACACACACACACACACACACACACACACACACACACACACACACACACACACACACACACACACACACACACACACACACACACACACAGTCACTCACAGTCAGTCACACACACACACACACACACACACACACACACACACACACACACACACACACACACTCAGTCACTCAGTCACACACACACACACACACACACACACTCACTCAGTCACACACAGTCACACACACACACTCACTCAGTCACTCACACACACACACACACTCACTCAGTCACTCACACACACACACACACACACTCAGTCACTCACACACACACACACTCACTCAGTCACTCACACACACACACACTCTCACTCAGTCACACACACACTCACTCAGTCACTCAGTCACTCACTCACTCACTCACACACACACACACACACACCTCTTGCGTCCACCAGGTTTTGTTTGTGATGTATTCTTTTTCCAGGTCTCATTCGGCTCTCTATTGCCCAGTGGTGTCTCTGTAAAATAACAAACAAACCACACACAAGTAAAGAAACAACATCATATTCATAACACACTACAACCTCAACTGGATGATCATTGTGATCCTCAGCAGTGTTACACTTATTTCAAGATTCAAGATTCAAGAGATTCAAGAGTTTTATTTGTCACATATACAGTTATATACAGAGTATACAACCGGCAGTGAAATGTAAACAGGTCCGCTCCATGGACAGTGCAAAGACCTGAGAATGGAGAGTCACATGCAGTGTTCAGCCCTCATCTCACACACACACTCAGTCACACACACACACACTCACCCACTCACTCACTCAATTTTACTTTTAGTAAAAAACGTACTTTTACCACAGAGGTT
>JAGHMJ010001908.1:307500-322500 GCA_018749465.1 Paracanthobrama guichenoti
GCTCTGTCCTCAGTCACGCCCGCATGTCCTTCTCAACCCCTTTGACTTTCTCTCTTCTGTGGAACATAAAGGAAAGCATTTTGAGAACTGTCTCAGTGTTTTCCATATTTATTTACAGTTAACGGGGTCCAATGTTGTTTGTCTTCCACAGAAGACAGAAATACAAAAGGTCTGGAAGTTTGAGAGTGAGTAAATGACAGACGTTTTTGAGTCGAGATAAAGTAATTAACGGCATTCCAGATGACCTGTTATAGAGCGGATCTTCTGATAACATTTCTAGAAATAAATAGACACTATAGTCAATTTTTTAGGAAATGGAAAAGGAAACTCAAGCATGCAACTTAAAGGGATAGTTCAGCCAAAAAACTATTTTTTAGGCAAATTATTTCTTATATGCTTAAGCAACTTAAGCATGAAGTGCCTGGTTAGTTCACAGTCTGGTGGATGTATGGAGACGAAGCATGCTCAGGTGGCTGGATTCTCAGCGCCGGCTCAAGCGGGGCTCTGCTTACTCAAGCCGTTGTACCTGAAGCATGCGTTCCTGCTCTCGCTGCCACCTCTCCTGACGCTTGCGCTCTTCCTCAGGGTTCCAAGAAAAGTGTTCACCCCGCTTCACCAGATTCAGCACCGCGGGAGGGACCTAACCGTACCGTCCGCAATTATATGCACATGCGCCGCATCACACAACACCAAAAACAGTGAGCAAGAGAAAGTTGGTCTATTTCCCCTGAAGTAGCGAGACTACCTGTTCTACTGGAGCTGACGCATGTGAAAACACAAGGACAAAAATGTGGGCTGCTTTCCCATCTGGTACAGAATATTCAACAAATGCCCACTTTTCCAAGTGGCGGTTCCAGAAGTATTTTTCTCATTGATTTTTTCTGTTTAAATGTTTTCTGTTAAGTGCTGCTCGTCTGTGCAATAAGTCGCTGTGGGTGGTTGCCAGGGCGTTGCTATGCAGTTGCTAAGGTGTCCTGCGTGGCTGTTTATTTAAAATAGTTTAAAAATGGGAATACATTATGAAGGAATGCATGCACTACATGAGGGATTGAGAATGACGTAATTGGATCATTTTGGACAGTTGTGTATTTCTAATGTACTTTACACCAAAGGTGATGGTGTGTCGAAATGCCAAAACTAGGGGTCACTCTTAGGAGCCCCAAACACCTCTGACATATTCAGAAAAGGAGTGTGGAATTTGCATGCCTGGCCATGCCCCATGCTAACCTATACCAGTTTCACTGGTAACCAAGACGTTCCCTTTTTGACGGTCACTTCCGACATTGTGTTGACATGCCGATACTAGGGGTCCCTATACTAAACGCCACAACTACTGCACTGTCAGGAGATACGGTGGGGCAGATGTGGGCAAGCCTCCGCAGGCCAACAGGAAGTGCAGCTACGCTAACTCGTAACCTTCCAATGCCCAGGGTAAATGACCTCACGTCTCCCCATCTCAAGGGAAACGACTCACCTTGGAACTCACTTGATTTTTGCTGATTTTACAGCGGAGTATGGCTGTCAATATTGGGAAGCGTTTTCCTTCTCTTATGACAAAGGAACACTACCCGAAAGGGGAGGTTAGTATGTGGAAAACAAATCCTAAGGACTCAGCAGTGAGAAGCACTGCATAGGGAAAAAAGAGTGACTCCTAGAGTCGGCATTTCAACACAAAGATGTCGGCATTTTCGCA
Source organism: Paracanthobrama guichenoti (assembly GCA_018749465.1). NCBI lineage: Eukaryota > Metazoa > Chordata > Actinopteri > Cypriniformes > Gobionidae > Paracanthobrama > Paracanthobrama guichenoti. The sequence continues at coordinate 309,194 of JAGHMJ010001908.1, forward strand.
CCATACACAACCTACCCGATCCCACCCCCCCCTCCAACCGTCTGCCTGTTTATCTATCTCCTCTCCCACTCCATACAAAAAATCCCATCACGTGACCACGTGTACTGTGTCATGTTTATGTTTATGTTTATGTTTTGTTGTGTTTGCTATGTAATGCTTGCTAAATTGCATTCTTGTATTTCTGGAGAGCGTAGGGCGGCGCCTGAATAATCGGCTGCGGCCCGGAGGCTTGCTCCAAACTTCATTTCGTTATACTGTACTTGTACATGTGTAATGACGAATAAACTTCAACTTCAACTTCAAAGTCGAAAGTGACCAACAGAAAGAGAACTAAAGCTTGTCTGTCTGTTTGTCTGAACTAAAGCTGTTCTCGTTTCCATGGTAACAGCGACTCTGAATGGTGGATCTCGTTTCAGGATTATGGGCGGTGTATTTCACTGGCGGTTGGACAGGTAAGCAACTGTTTAAAAACTAATAGCTGAAATCACACTTGTGGCTTCTAGAGAAGCATATACTGCCGCTTAACAAAATTTGAAAGGAATTTTTAGTTCTGGATCCATACTGTTATGTTTTATACCATTTACTTTTGAGCATCAGAGAGACCGTTCTAGGAAGATTTGTATTGTACAAACATTTTAATAGCGGGAGTGAAAAAGTATAAAATAATACCAGATGAGAAACAGCCAGAAAGCAAACTTCAGAAGCTTCAGGGATGAGGAGAGATAGATGAACAGATTTCATTTCTTTACTTACATCTCCAGCCTTTTCAGTCATATCTGGAAAATACAAACAATGGAAGAGTCACCAAATACTGAAGCAATTCAGAGACAGAAATAAAATCAATCACATACACAACTGTGCTTCTACCTTGAACAGAAGTTTGCACTCTCTAGACAAATTACACATGTAAGTTCAAGGCAAGTTTTTCTGCTCATTCAGATGCTGATGGGAAATAATATTTTCATGTCTCTCAGAGGGTGTGTGACATAAGTGATGTGGGGTTAGACCAACATCATGCTCATGAACCGCAGCCAATGGGAGACTCCATGAGACCTGGGATTACTGGACAACGATGATAACTGAGCACTGATGTCCAGCTCTAAACAATGACCCAAAGAGCCTTAAGCTGTATATATCTAATGGAGAAGATAAACACCTGAGGCTGATGCTGGCTATTGCTGGTCTTCACCGGCACTCACCTGGTTTGGTTCTGTAAGATTCTGCGTCGGATGCTTCTGATCGATTCTGTGGGGACTCAGATGCTGGTTTATTGACCTTCAACTAAATCCAAAGAAATCAAGGTCAAATACACATAGCAAACACATCTAATTCTTCTAATAATCATACTATGCATATGCAGTATTGTGCCAGTGTATTTGTATGAAAGCACATATAGACTAACCTGTGCAGAAGAGTTGTCCGTCTGAATGACGGTCTGTGGAGAGTCGCTCATACACTCATCGGACTGCTCTTGATCTGTGCAGAAACACAGAATTTACATTTCAGAATTTACACAGGAATATGAAGAAGTAGGTGAACTGGATTATTAATATCGCATAAGCTGGCCAACCTGTAACGGTCTCTTCTGGTTTTATCTCCAACACTTCTGGGGATTTAGAGACATGGCCGACCTGCGGGACTGTCCCTCCTTCAATCTGTACAGACTGAATGAGAACACACTCAACTGCTTTACTCAGTGCAAGCTCTCTGTTCTTTTGCTCCAAGCACAACTACACAACACGCTTACAGAACACATTTTTAATAATATTTGACTACAGGGTGCAGATGGCCAGTCCTGCCCTCACCTCTGTGGTTTCTGTGTCGTTCTCGTGGCGCTGCGGTGTGTGTGTGGATGAGAGTGTGTGCTCCGCTGGCCGGACCCCGGACCCATCCGGATCTGTGCGCTCGGAGTCTGTGTGCTGGAAGGGAGACGGGAGGAACTGCAGACAGACTTCTTCCGCTTCTCGGTTTCTTCCTCCCTTCACCTCATCATCCTCCCTTTCTCCATTCACTCGCACCACTTCATCCACCTGAGAGAGATACAGATACATTCTTCATCAGTATTGGTCTTCTTGTATTCCTGTGCATTTAAAAATCTTTAAAACATATTTACTTGAGAAGCAAAAGAGCAATTTAAAGTCACAATGAAATCAAAAAGGACAATCCTTGCTTTTAAGGAATACTGCAGTGTTTATTCTAAATGATTTATCATTATTGTGTTGATAATCTTGAGTCAGAATAACTTCATCTCTTCTCTGATGACGAGGGTGGGGCAACCTGTCACTCACATGAGATCCACCAATAGCAAACCACAACCATCCAATCAATTCCCCACTGACACAATCAAGCCCCGCCCTACATCTGTTCTTGTTTGTGAAGCGCTTCACTCGATATACGGCACAACAGAGAAGACCAGCGTAACTGCACTGTCATGTCAACTTTAGGTTTACTAATGCTACTCACTTTATCTTGCCAAAGTATAACCTTATCATACATTTTCATAAAATACATGAATTATGGCTGATTGCATATAATGCAAGCCTGATTTAATTTTATTAGATTTATATTTTATTTATGCAAAAAGTATAAAAATATTTACCTAATATATTACAATATATAATAATATGCTCTAAAACTAAGTAGCAATACTGTATGTTATGCAATTTAGCTTCCCATAAAAATATATACCATTTTACAGATGTTACTGAACAAAAGACAAATCTACTGATTACATTTTTTTAAATTTGCATTTAAAATACATGTTTAGGTAGCTTATTGCGATGAAATCCCTGTGCTTTGCATATGTGTCAGGTTTTGTCAGTCAACAGCTCCCACAAGAAAAGCGCTTCATAAACATACCAAATCATGTGTCAATGACCATATAAAACTGCGGACAGGTAGGAAATTTGATCACTAGCTCAGTATATAAAAAGAGTTGATGTAAAGTCCCTACCATGACAAAAAAAAAGGTATGTGCGTGTTTCAGATGGGCTGATCGGCCCTATGTGAGTGTTTCTGTCCTTGTATGGAGCACTTCACATTGAAAGAACCTATTCACAAACACACACACACACCTAGGGAACACTAGCACCCATTCAACACATGCCCACTTTAACTCACAACACTCATTCCAGCCACCAGAGGGCAACATCTGCTATTGTTGAAGCATTCTGGAACACTCCAGTTCTCTTAGGAGACAGACAGAGCACATTCCTACAGCAGTGAATTATCCCGGATATTGCTACTCAGTGTGGGTGGTGTGGCAGAGTGCATGGCTGCTGATGGACTCAATGTTATATTGCTCAGAGACTGCTCTTCTACAGCTCTGAGGACATAATGCAGCTCTTCATCAAAACTGTTAACATTTCTCAGACATAAATGAGGCGATCCTTGACATATTTGACATTTAAAACTGCAAAAGTAATGTGAATAACATAGCTCAGATCACTTGGTCTTGAGAGAATGATTCATAGAGTTCATACTGAAATGTTTGACTTTTGCAGACAAATGTCCAATCTTTTCTGAATCTCTAAAGGAGACGTGTTGCTGAGGTCTATTTCTTAGGCATACAAACAAACAAACAAACAAATAAATAAAAATCCCTAAGCAATTTTTCACTTTGCTCTCCATTTAATCTCTTTTCAGTCGAAGAGAAACAAGTGAGAAATTACAGAAAAACTCTCCATGTGGATTGTCCCTATTATAAGGATGTTGCATAGTGACATTGTGTGCTTTTTTTCTTTATATCCCAAAAATCTCTCTGTTTTCAGTCCTAAACTATATTGTATCACTTTTAAATAGTAAACTCTGCAATGAGAAATGTTGATTCCAGGTCTGTCCGTACCTTAGCTGTTCTCATCCCAGCAGTGCTACTTCTGCTTTGTCTGTAAGGTTTTGAAGCCAGAGAGGGCGCTGTCACATGTGAGAGAGATGGACCTGAAACAGATTCTGTATCTCCAAGGTTCCCCTGCTCTGTGCTGTATCCCGTCACCCGTGCTTCAACTGTGGATGTGAACTTGGCCGCGGGCAGAGACTGCTGCCTCAGGTACTGCAGTGGGTTTGAGGAAGCACTGAAAGAGGAGCATATGTCGTCTGAGGAGACGGCGAAACAGGATTGGCGAGTTGGGTCGGCCGACACGCTCCTCTCCAGCAGCTTGGGGAGTTTGAGGCGCTCGAGAACGGCCTCACTGATGGTGAAGCGAAGGGCATAACGCTGCAGCACAGAAGCTGCTTCCTCGGGTGTGCGGGCGTTCCGGTATGCTTCATGCAACTCCTGTTCACGACGTTCCCTAGTGGAGAAAGTGAAATGGTGTCAGAAACGATGATTGTATCGAAGATTGAGATCCATTAGCTTACAACTATTTTAATTTGATAATTTTGTCAGTAACCAGTTACAGCAGTGACAGTAACTCCACTGAAATTAACATCTCACAGTAACACTACTGACAGTAACAGCACTCACAGTAACACTACTGACAGTAACAGCACTCACACTCACAGTAACACTCACAGTAACATCACTTACAGTAACACTACTGACAGTAACAGCACTCACACTCACAGTAACACTACTGACAGTAACAGCACTCACAGTAACACTACTGACAGTAACAGCACTCACAGTAACAGCACTGACAGTAACAGCACTCACAGTAACACTACTGACAGTAACATCACTCACAGTAACACTACTGACAGTAACATTACTGACAGTAACATCACTCACAGTAACAGCACTGACAGTAACAGCACTCACAGTAACACTACTGACAGTAACAGCACTCACAGTAACACTACTGACAGTAACAGCACTGACAGTAACAGCACTCACAGTAACACTACTGACAGTAACAGCACTGACAGTAACACTCACAGTAACAGCACTGACAGTAACACTACTGACAGTAACAGCACTCACACTCACAGTAACACTCACAGTAACAGCACTGACAGTAACAGCACTCACAGTAACACTACTGACAGTAACAGCACTCACACTCACAGTAACACTCACAGTAACAGCACTGACAGTAACAGCACTCACAGTAACACTACTGACAGTAACAGCACTGACTCACAGTAACACTACTGACAGTAACAGCACTGACATTAACACTACTGACAGTAACAACACTCACAGTAACACTCACAGTAACATCACTCACAGTAACATCACTCACACTCACAGTAACACTCACAGTAACATCACTCACAGTAACACTACTGACAGTAACATCACTCACAGTAACACTACTGACAGTAACAGCACTCACAGTAACACTACTGACAGTAACAGCACTGACAGTAACAGCACTCACAGTAACACTCACAGTAACAGCACTCACAGTAACACTCACAGTAACAGCACTCACAGTAACACTACTGACAGTAACAGCACTCACAGTAACACTACTGACAGTAACAGCACTCACAGTAACACTCACAGTAACATCACTTACAGTAGCACTACTGACAGTAACAGCACTGACAGTAACAGCACTCACAGTAACACTCACAGTAACAGCACTGACAGTAACAGCACTCACAGTAACACTCACAGTAACACTCACAGTAACACTCACAGTAACATCACTCACAGTAACACCACTGACAGTAACATCACTCACAGTAACAGCACTCACAGTAACACTCACAGTAACATCACTTACACTCACAGTAACACTCACAGTAACATCACTTACAGTAACACTACTGACAGTAACAGCACTGACAGTAACAGCACTCACAGTAACAGCACTCACAGTAACAGCACTCACAGTAACAATACTCACAGTAACATCACTCACAGTTACATCACTGACAGTAACATCACTGACAGTAACACTACTGACAGTAACATCACTCAGTAACAGCACTCACAGTAACAGCACTCACAGTAACAGCACTCACAGTAACATCACTCACACTCACAGTAACACTACTGACAGTAACAGCACTCACAGTAACAGCACTCACAGTAACACTCACAGTAACAACACTCACAGTAACACTACTGACAGTAACATCACTCACAGTAACAGCACTAACAGTAACAGCACTGACAGTAACAGCACTCACAGTAAACACTACTGACAGTAACAGCACTCACAGTAACAGCACTCACAGTAACAGCACTCACAGTAACACTACTGACAGTAACATCACTCACAGTAACACTACTGACAGTAACACTACTGACAGTAACAGCACTCACAGTAACACTCACAGTAACACTACTGACAGTAACAGCACTGACAGTAACAGCACTCACAGTAACACTCACAGTAACAACACTCACAGTAACAGCACTCACAGTAACAGCACTCACAGTAACACTACTGACAGTAACATCACTCACAGTAACATTACTGACAGTAACACTACTGACAGTAACATCACTCACAGTAACAGCACTCACAGTAACATCACTCACAGTAACAGCACTCACAGTAACAGCACTCACAGTAACAGCACTCACAGTAACTTCACTGACAGTAACACTACTGACAGTAACATCACTCACAGTAACATCACTCACAGTAACAGCACTCACAGTAACAGCACTGACAGTAACAGCACTCACAGTAACTTCACTGACAGTAACACTACTGACAGTAACATCACTCACAGTAACAGCACTCACAGTAACATCACTCACAGTAACATCACTCACAGTAACACTACTGACAGTAACAGCACTCACAGTAACACTACTGACAGTAACAGCACTCACAGTAACATCACTCACAGTAACACTACTGACAGTAACAGCACTCACAGTAACATCACTCACAGTAACATCACTCACAGTAACACTACTGACAGTAACAGCACTCACAGTAACACTACTGACAGTAACATCACTCACAGTAACAGCACTCACAGTAACACTACTGACAGTAACACTACTGACAGTAACATCACTCACAGTAACACTACTGACAGTAACAGCACTCACAGTAACACTACTGACAGTAACACTACTGACAGTAACATCACTCACAGTAACAGCACTCACAGTAACATCACTCACAGTAACATCACTCACAGTAACACTACTGACAGTAACAGCACTCACAGTAACAGCACTCACAGTAACATCACTCACAGTCACAACACTCACAGTAACAGCACTCACAGTAACAGCACTCACAGTAACATCACTTACAGTAACAGCACTCACAGTAACATCACTGACAGTAACAGCACTCACAGTAACACTACTGACAGTAACAGCACTCACAGTAACAGCACTCACAGTAACATCACTGACAGTAACACTACTGACAGTAACATCACTCACAGTAACAGCACTCACAGTAACAGCACTGACAGTAACAGCACTCACAGTAAACACTACTGACAGTAACAGCACTCACAGTAACAGCACTCACAGTAACAGCACTCACAGTAACACTACTGACAGTAACATCACTCACAGTAACACTACTGACAGTAACAGCACTCACAATAACAGCACTGACAGTAACAGCACTCACAGTAACACTACTGACAGTAACAGCACTGACAGTAACACTACTGACAGTAACATCACTCACAGTAACATCACTCACAGTTACACTACTGACAGTAACAGCACTGACAGTAACATCACTCACAGTAACAGCACTCACAGTAATAGCACTCACAGTAACACTACTGACAGTAACACTACTGACAGTAACATCACTCACAGTTACACTACTGACAGTAACAGCACTGACAGTAACATCACTCACAGTAACAGCACTCACAGTAATAGCACTCACAGTAACACTACTGACAGTAACAGCACTCACAGTAACAGCACTGACAGTAACAGCACTCACAGTAACACTACTGACAGTAACATCACTCACAGTTACACTACTGACAGTAACAGCACTGACAGTAACACTACTGACAGTAACAGCACTCACAGTAACAGCACTGACAGTAACAGCACTCACAGTAACACTACTGACAGTAACAGCACTCACAGTAACAGCACTGACAGTAACAGCACTCACAGTAACACTACTGACAGTAACATCACTCACAGTTACACTACTGACAGTAACAGCACTGACAGTAACACTACTGACAGTAACAGCACTCACAGTAACACTACTGACAGTAACATCACTCACAGTTACACTACTGACAGTAACAGCACTGACAGTAACAGCACTCACAGTAACACTACTGACAGTAACATCACTCACAGTTACACTACTGACAGTAACATCACTCACAGTAACACTACTGACAGTAACATCACTCACAGTTACACTACTGACAGTAACATCACTCACAGTAACATCACTCACAGTAACATCACTCACAGTTACACTACTGACAGTAACAGCACTGACAGTAACACTACTGACAGTAACAGCACTCACAGTAACACTACTGACAGTAACATCACTCACAGTTACACTACTGACAGTAACATCACTCACAGTAACATCACTCACAGTAACATTACTCACAGTAACATCACTCACAGTAACTTCTGTGACAGTAACACCACTGAAACTAACAGCATAAAGAAAATGACACTGGCAGTATCTGTACTGACAGTAACATTGCTGACTGTAATGCCACCACAGTAACACCATTGACAGTGACGCTACTGACAGTAACTGCATCCACAGTAACATCACTTACGGTAACACCCCTAAAACCCCTAAAACTAACTGCACTGACAGTAACAGAACATATATTAATGACACTGACAGTATTTGTATTTGTACTTGGCACTGAGAGTATTTGTACAGCACTGAAAATAACTGCACTTTCAGTAAGACCACTGACAGTCATATAGGCTTGTCATTTTGTGCCCATGGCAGATATTCAACACCAAGAACTCAAGCTTATATGCTTTTGCTTAAATTACCTGTGGTCATCTGTTGTGTTGGACTGTAATAAATGAGAACAAAAGTGGAAAGTGTAGATGGAAATGGCAGACATACTTCTCCTCCACTATTTCTCTGTACGTCTTGATGCTTTTCCTTCTCTGTGATCCTCCATCTTCACTCAACAGTCTCTCCATCATTTTCCTCTCCTCTTCTTTTTTGATCAGGTCCTGAGACACACTCCTTCTCCGATTTTTCCATTTGGCCAAATCCTGACACACAATCATATAATTGCAGACACATTCTGATTCATATACTGGATCTAACAGGAAACTAGTAACGAAAGACACTTACGTCCTGCCAGTGGTCTTCCTCCTCTTTCAGCTTGTTGTACTGGTTGTGCATGAGCTCATGTCGAACTTGACTATGGGGTGGCAACAAGTCTTCCTCACTTCTCATGTCAATCATGCTCACACTCCTGTTACAGAGAGATTTGAGCTCATTGAATCAATGGTCATTTATGAAATTGAATCAGCCGGTAAAAGAAAAAAAAGAAAGTGGAATTATTAAGCAACCAGTTAAAAAGCAAGGCCAGTGAGTCACAGTGAGCATTTATAATTAGGCAGGTTGTGCCGCCCATAAGCCATGCATCCAAAGAAAGAAGGCCAGAAGTGTGAACATATGGTGAAAGACACTTTGAAACAACGACCACATTTATATTATCTTACAAACGGAAAAAACACATTTTCAGCATGTAAGAAATACTGCTTGGTTTTAACTTCTTAAATGAATTTAGCATATTCAAGTATAACTTTATACATCAGATGCAAGTGCTTTAGCAAACATAAGTATTAATTTGACATTATATCAGCATCCCACTCAAGCAATACAGCCACATTATAAAGAAGTTCATCCATAGTGTACCAAAACAAAGTGCTGAACGCACAGCTTGGCACATGCAGACGTTATGCTCTGTCAGTGGGAAAGGAGTGTGTTTCACAGCACAGTGTGCTAAAGAGACTTACTCAGGATCATCAAACACACTAGATGAACGGCTGAATCTACAGCAGGCAGGACAAAAGAGAACAAAGACAGTGATTTATGAGGACACTGATGACCAACAGATTAAAAATAAACAAAAAAGTGACTGAAACCTGTCATTGCATTATGTACAATTTCTATTATACAGAATATTTTATAAGTATTGCAAACTCTATACAAGCAATTACACAATTTAAATAAATAAATAAAATGGAAACATTTGTAGAGATGTTACACACAGACACACACACACACACACACACACACACACACACACACTTTGAGTAGTCGTTGGATAGTCACACTTGTGTAAAAAAGTGTTCAGTGCAAGAACTGTCTGTGACCTGTTTAACCCTCTGGTGCTCTTCGGTTATTTGAGTCTGCAAATTGGTATATATATTTTTTAAATAATTTTTTACTTCATCAAAATGGTAAACTCACTTGGTAAAGTTTGGCGCTTGCAGCGTGAACACAAAAAACATGGTTCGAAAAGGTTAAATGGTCCTGAAAAAAGTCACACTTGAGCTCGTCCCGGTCAAAAATAAACGCATTGGGAATGAATTCCTAGTGGAAGCGTTTGGTACTGCGGCTAAATATCTGACTGAAAGCTCATCTTTTCAGATATCAAACTCAAATTTGGAACACAGCTTTCTCAAAGTTTTACAATAAAACATGCTTTGGAAAAAATATATGTTTCATATAAAAATGTAAAACTATATAATTTTGTGCATTTTTCATGAATGAATGAAGGCAGGTATTTTAAATACAAGTTTTCAATAAACATTTTCCCAGCAATAAACTTAAACTTCTATAACTTTTAACTTTTCTATAACTTTTAACTTGTCTAACTATAACTTTTCAGCAATAATCTGTCAAGTGTTGTCTTTCAAAAGAGATTCATGACAGGTTAAGTTGGAAATGTAATTTTCAGGTCTATGCTCAAAAAGTCAATAAATGGATTACAACTACTGCATAAATACAAGTTAGTACCATAACATCCCAAAAAAACTAAATATTAAATAAAAAACATTTTCAAACTAAAATATAGTATATTAAAAGATCACTGACTGGGCCATAATTAATCCTTGCTCTTTTTTCACTTACTACATGATTATGTAAGGCAGGGGTGGGGAACGTTGATCAAGAAGGGCCACTGTCTTGCAGAGTTTAGCTCCAACTCTAATCAAACACACCTGAAGCTAATCAAGGTCTTCAGGATTACTGATGTTACAGGCAGGTGAGTGTTTTTCAGGGTTGGAGCTAAACTCTGCAAGAGAGTGGCCCTTCTGGATCAACGTTCCCCACTCCTGGTGTAAGGGATAATCCATGGCTAACTGTGCATTACATGATTCAGATGGTTTAACACACAGCTAGCCGTGGATTATCCCGCTTATACCACGGTCATCTACCAGCTTTGACAACTTAAAGCTGTTACTGATGTTTGCAGTGCAATATTTGACTGGAAGTCACGGCTGGTTTGATCTGCCCGCTTTGAATCAGAGACAGAGATAAAGCAGCGTGTAAGATCACATTAATAAACTAGAGATGTAACCTCCTCATTGCTGAGCACAGCGCTGATAACACGTTTCTGAATGTTTGTGTGTGCGCAGGTCAAATTCTAGTTAGGAAATAATCATTTAGACTTTTGCAAATAATATTTGCATTAATTTGCGTCAAATATATTGTTAGTTCCGAGATTCTTCCCGTTAGTAAATCAATGCATAGATCTGCTGTTCATCACAAGTGGTCTGGTGGGAGAACCTTTGTAAACCGTGTCAAAGGTCCCGGGTTCAAATCCGTCCTCACATGGGTTTTGTCCACGATCTTCAGTGAAAACAGAGCCTTAATGTAGAACAGTGATTAAACTGACTGGAAATACCTGTGCATTAAATGATTTTACTGCACACCTTCCAGCCAATCAGAATCCAGTATTCAGACAGACCATGGTATAATTATAAATAATAACACATGTAATAAAAGTACTTTGCATTTTGTCCTCAGATTCAGTTCAGTTGGTGAATACTTTGATGGATCTGAACACTCTCATATTCATCTCATTTGCAAGATAAAGAACACCAATTATGAGGAAACTTTAAAAAGATTAGTACAAAATCTATTTTAAAAAGCATGCATGGATTTTTTCAGAATGTAAATGTTTTTGTCAGCTGGTGTCTCCTCCGGTCAGAGAAACACGTCTGTGGAGAAATGATTAAACTAAATATTAAGCTTTTAGATTATTATGGAGGAATACTGGTAAGGTGCCAGAGCATTTAATACACACGTGCTCTGCTGGTTTGCAGCAGTCACCACACAATCCTCACACGAGTCCAGCTGGCTTATTTCTGTGTGGACGTTGGCTAGTAAAACACCCATTCATAGACAGAAGAGCACAATATAAAACAGTCTGGCTTCAGTTTCAGTGTTTATCTAACTAACCCCAATACCAATGGGAACGTCTAACCCATATTTCATAGCCTCATCAAATTCACCACTTATTGCACTTATCAAAAAGTCAGAAAGAGGAGAAGATGAAAGAGAGCGAGAGAAAAGCGCTGGATGTGTGTCAGTGAAAGCACGGCCTGCGGTCTCACCACAAGAAACACACAGACACTGAGAACACAGGCCACCCATAAAACAAACCAATTATAAAGCCTGAAGTATTCCTCATAAATGTAAATATGGCTCGCTGTGAATCCATCCAGCAGAAGAGAGGAAACACAGAGACTCACTGAGAACACAGCTCCGGCTCCGGCGAGGGTAATGATGGAGATAAGACACGTCTACACTCAAACACACACACACACTCAGGGTTCAGAGAGTCTGGAATGGCTCACGGTGTGTTGAGCGGCGATGGGTGAATCCGTAGATAAACGCCAACACTGAACGCAGATATTACACAAACACACACACACACACACACACACACACACACACACACACACACACACTTCACTCTCTTCAGTGTGTTGCGAGCGATAGGTGAATCTGTAGATAAACGCCAACACTGAACGCAGATATTACACAAACACACACACACACACACACACACACACACTCTCTTCAGTGTGTTGAGCGGCGATGGGTGAATCTGTAGATAAACGCCAACACTGAACGCAGATATTACACAACACACACACACACACACACACACACACACACTCTTCAGTGTGTTGAGCGCGGCGATAGGTGAATCCGTAGATAAACGCCAACACTGAACGCAGATATTACACAACACACACACACACACACACACACACACACACACACACACACACACTCTTCAGTGTGTTGAGCGGCGATGGGTGAATCCGTGAGATAAACGCCAACACTGAACGCAGATATTACACAACACACACACACACACACACACACACACACACACACACACTCTCTTCAGTGTGTTGAGCGCGATGGGTGAATCCGTGA
>JAGHMJ010001908.1:327500-345000 GCA_018749465.1 Paracanthobrama guichenoti
TTTTACTTCTAAGCGAAGAAAGAAAAATAACTTTGCCATGAGTATATCGGAGCATTGAATCACGTTCAGTCTAATAACAAGGCTTTCTGAAGTCCACATACAGCCCATTTAGGTTCAGCTACAACTCTCACACAGATGCCAGGCTCACCCTCATCTGTAATGCCAGACGTCAGCACTGATGACAGCAGAACAAACAGACAAACAGGACTGCGTTTCCAGAGAACCTCCGGCTCAGGTTCTGTCAACAAGCTCATCTCCTTTACCTTTACCTGTGTAATGCTGTTTACATTGGCACCAATCGGACTCATTTCAGCTTGTGAAACCATGTAACCTTTACAGATCACATTACAAAAATCCTCTCAAGAATATAAACATAAGAGTAAGTGCACTTTTCTGTCATACTTAAATCAGGAACTCAATTCGAAGAGATTCTGTAAAAAAACATCTGTGTACTAGTGTTACTGAAACGAGCCAAAGATAAAAGATCAATGATTTCAGATCTTATGCTTTATGAACATCAGCCGCAGATTTATTCTGTTCATCTACAGCAGTGGTGTCCAACCCTGCTCCTGGAGGGCTACCACCCGCAGATGTTAGCTCCATGCTGAATCAAACACACCTGAACCAGCACATGGTGTTCAGAGACACCCCTGATCTACAGTTTAATTATATCTAAGATTTTAAAGACTGTCAAGACACTATCCAAAAACAGCACTGCGGAGAATAATACTGTCTAAACCACAAGAAAGCGATTTAATAAATGCATTTATTATATAAATATCAATTATATTCATGTATAATAATTTATAATAATAATATATTTGAAAAACAAGTCGCATCAGAGTAACCAAATACTCATTACGCAGCATGGATGTACTCCCATCACGCACTATTGAGGAAAAAGAGTGCGACACCCCCTATGATATAATAATGATATAATAATGTTGTGATATGAAGTACAGTAGTGTCACCACATGTCTTCAGAACAGGAATGCTGTCGCACTAGTCTTTAGGGAAGAAAGTCTGCAGTTCTTCTAAGGTGAAGTGGTTTCTGAGACACTAGCATCAACAAACATGTTTTTCTGAACCCTCCCTCCTTCTGCCATTAGTCCAGCAAACAAAGCCCCGCCCCCAGACACACGCCATTGGTTGAGTCAGAGTTGGCGTGTCGGGCTGGTCACAATGCTCGTGTGATGAAACGTTTCTCAAAACCGTTGCGCATTGGTTGTTTGAACAATATAGGACTGTCTCATGACTACTTTTGTTCTGTGTTGTTTTATTTCCAGACGTTTGATTCTATCGAGTGTTTTCTCATGCACCGTCTGGACAAGCTAAAATCTGCAGAATGAAAGCTATTGTCCTGATGCTACCTTGTGTATTTTGCACACGTCATGCTAACAAGAACCTGAGCTTCTAACCAGAAGTCATGAGCTGTAGTTCCGACTTTAGGATGCTGTTTGCAAATGTCCGTTTGAACTGCGTTTGAACACCGAATCATTGAACTGTGTTGGTAATGATGCGTTTGGGAAAGCCCAACAGAGACACTTTTTGAGTGATCAAACCATGATGTCTTGTTTCCGTTTACTCCGCATATTAAACTGTGATGACACACATCACCTAACGAACGTCAGTGTCTCGCATCTAACTGGAATATAACAGTGTTCGCAGCATCAGCTGAATCAGTGTACTTGTTTTGATTCTAGAAGCCCTTAAAGCTCAGTGTTGAGCAGCTCTTTCTGTTATTCTGCAGCTCCTGTTGGCCGCCAGAGCTGAGCTCAGTTCAGCTCAGTTCATGAACACAGGAAACCTGCACATTCCCCGTCTTCCTCTGGGTGGGTCGCCTGTTCCTTGTGTTGGACAATGGGAAAGAACTCGGAGGCTTTCCTCCGTGTGTTTGTGAGTCTGTGAACACCTCATGTTGTCATTCACTGACATTATGAAAGGTTTTCCAAACATTCAGACTCCAAATACATTATTTTTGTATTAAGTCCATCCTTTAGGCAATACTGAAGGCGTGTTGCCCATTATTGTGTAAATGTTCTGGATAAAAGACATTACAAAACATGACAAAGCATAGAATAAGTGCGCACAATAACTTTGCATCAGAGCTGCTTTAAATCATCATCTGCAGCCGAGAATGATCAACGCTCATGATGATTGGTTGAGTTCTTCCAGACCAAACAAAAGTATTCAGTGTTTTTTGCTATCAAACATCTTCTGGAGTCTTTCGTACGTGTGCTTCTCCAACACTACAAAAAATGCTTTTCTTATTTAGTGTTTTTGTCTCGTTTCCAGGCCAAATGTCGAAAAATTCTTAAATCAAGATGCATTTACGAGGTAAGTAAAATGACATGAAAATGAAATGTAATGATAAGTGAAATGATACAAATTAAATGATAAGTAAAATATTTAGATTGGAAACGAGACAAAAATACGAAATAAGAAGAGCATTTTTTGCAGTCATCATTAACTCGCTCCAAACCGGACTGATTTCAACACATTTCTTCAGAATATCTTCTTTTACGCTTCACAGAAGAAAGGCATGCATGTTTGGAATGACAGAATTTTCATTTCTGGGTGAACAATCCCTTTAATTACGATTAAATCAATTATTAATTATGTTTAATTATAGAATGGCAAATCTGATTGTGATTTATTGACGAAACTAAGTCAAAAAACCGTCAGTTGTTTTGGTGAACCATCTGTCCCCCGACTCAATCTGTTCTTATGATTTGTCTTTACTGCACACGTGGTATATTAACTCTGCAATAAGAGCTGAGTTTTCTGTTTAAAGCCAGCGGATCGTCTGCTGAAGGGTTTTAGGGACCACCCGGTCTCAGCCCGCCATGCAGACCTGAGCTACCTGATCCAAAGGCTTTCCGTGGAGTGTCATTGAAGCTCAGTCATGTTGTCCTACATCAAGCCCAAACATTATAAACAGCAGACGCCTGGCGTGGGACCGAAACCCAAACTCGTCTGGCTCTCGTTCCACCTGACAGTCAGAGCAAATGTGCCAAGAATGGCCCTCCAGCGCCCAGGCTATCCGGCAACAGCACTCGGACCTCCCCGGAAAGCAAGCTCCAAATATATGAGCAAAAGAACATAAATAAAGTTTGTTTCCCCTCAGATCTTCAGTGCCGATCCCAAAAACAATACAAGCCTCTTCTCAGGAGGACAGACTCGAGCTCTGGCGGTTAGATGGCTTCTGAACGGGACATCAAAGGAACAGAAGCAGCATTCGCTGTCAGACGGTCCAGTGAGCATAAGAACACAAGATCCCACCGGACCATCACAAACTATTTTTATTCTTTTATCAAAAAAGGATTAGGAGTCAACATGAAACGGAATTCAAAACCCATTTTACTCCCATAATGTGATGGGGGAAAAATGCAAAATGAGGAACGGACTGAGAAGTGAAAAGTGTCTCTATATAACCGGGCCTGGTGCAGCGAGCGGATTCAGACCAAATGATGGATGGATGGATGGATGGATGGATGGATGGATGGATGGATGGATGGATGGATGGATGGATGGATGGATGGATGGATGGATGGATGGATGGATGGATGGATGGATGGATGGATGGATGGATGGATGGATGGAGGATGGATGGATGGATGGATGGATGGATGGATGGATGGATGGATGGATGGATGGATGGAGAGAGGGATGATAGGTAGATAGATAGATAGACAGATAGATAGACAGATAGACAGACAGAGACAGACAGAGACAGACAGATAGATAGATAGACAGATAGACAGATAGATAGATAGATAGACAGACAGACAGACAGACAGACAGACAGACAGATAGATAGATAGACAGACAGACAGACAGATAGATAGACAGACAGATAGATAGACAGACAGACAGACAGATAGATAGACAGAGAGACAGATAGATAGATAGATAGATAGACAGACAGACAGACAGACAGACAGACAGACAGACAGACAGACAGACAGACAGACAGACAGACAGACAGACAGACAGATAGATAGATAGATAGATAGATAGATAGATAGATAGATAGATAGATAGATAGATAGATAGATAGATAGATAGATAGATAGATAGATGAGTGTATGAGTGCAGTAGTCGTGAGTGTTTCGGTGGGGGGCGTCTGGGCACCTGGTGTCATTTCCTGCCGTCTGATTATGGGACATCTGAAGCGGATCCGTGGGGTTTGGAGGAGTTTGGCAGGAAGCGGCCCGTCCATCGCTCTCCTCCATCTCCTGACGGAGGCTCTGCTCTTGAGGTTGGGGGGGCACAGAAGGATGGAGGGGGGGTCTAATCTGAGGGTCACTGCGTTGTGGATTCATAGGAATGGGGTCTTTAGGGGAAGACTCGTCTCGAGGAGACGCTCTGGAGTATTGCTGCTCAGAGTCACTGTCTATATGCTGAGACTCTACATCACTTCCTGTTAGCACAGAGGACAATTCTAGCGAAAGGGTACCACTAAAATCACACAACAACAGTGACACACCCACAAAAACAACAGACATGAGAACACAACGGCAGACCAGAAACATGCGATGACAGGAAGGGGACAGGAGAGGGAAATGGGAAGGAAAGTGTTGAACAACAGAGAGGAGGGACAAAAAGAAAAGAAAATTACATTGTGTGTGTTTTCCACAATTTACAGTGCTGAACACTGACAGCTATTCTTCTGTAGAAGAGTTTAACGGTATCAGTCCATATTTTGATTGAACTGTGCATGCTCTTTTCTCTTTCTTCTGTTCTGCTTACATTTTAAAAACACTAATTTAATAAAACCTTAATCTAACCTTTAAAATATATCAAAATACCAACTTTTCATACTGTACATTATAACGTTGTATCAAATATTGTCCATTTATCGTTTTTGGCCATAAAATATTTATGAGCTATCAGCAATATTCATTGGTCTTTAGCAGTCTGATCAAGTGGATGTTAAACATCAGCACACTTTGAATGGAAGTTAAAGCGGGTCATTGTGGGACACAGTACATGAACCGCATACTACAGAAACACTAGCATCTTAGTATGCCATTCCAAACATAATCAATAAATAAACAGCACTGAAAACACTGACAGATATTACACAGAACACACAATTATGGGAGATTAATCACTGATACTTTAGCATCATTAGATCTGGTTCTGAAGGTTGTTCTGGATCAGAGCCCGGATCACATCTGGTTCAAATCAAACACCCTCTCAAACCTCTGAACTACAAAATCAATGCAAAACATAATAACACAACCATTCCCTTGTCATAATTTTACCACTGACTTAGGCAGGGGAATTTCAGGATCTTTGTGGAGTTTGGCAAACAGTGTTAAGACAGACCATCTCGAAACACTTCCCTTAAATATGAAACAAAGCAAATTTTTGTTTATTTTATCTATAAAACTTCAGAGGGTTGGGATTTCGTTGCAGTGAGTTTTAACTGTGTGAGCGGAACACGGCATCAATAATTTCTATGGTAAGAAAGAATAATAATGTGCTAATTTGTACCAGAATGATAAGAAGCAAAACCCTGACAGAAGTTGTTCTCAGAGCTGATATCTGAATCCAAACGCCTGATCTTTGACTCTAAAGCGGTCATGTCTGGAGCGGAGCCGTCATTCCCTGTTACTCTTCACAGACGTCCGCTGAACACAACTCAAAAACTCTTACAGTAGCGAGTCAATGTATGCACATGAAAACATCACTCCCAATGGTGAATCAAGCTCTTCCTGATCATACCAGTGTCTCCGGTCAGATTTACCTGAAAGGCCTCTCTCCTCCCACAGGTGAGGTGGAGTTACTCCAGCTCTTGCAGTTGTCGTCTCTGTCTGCGCGTGGACGGCGCACTGGTGCGGGCATGTACGCGCCCTGGTTAGCCTTGTTGGGCAGGTACTGGTTGAAAGGAACGGCGATCCGCGGCTCGCTGCAGGACGTTCTCCGCACCAGCATGTCATCCTTACGCACGTCCGGCATCTTCCTCTGGGGGGTGTCGCACTCCGAGTCGCTGCCGCGGCCTGCAGTGGGACAGTCAGAGGGAATTAGTGAATAGTCTGGCAGTGTTTCAATCACCTCAGCATCTGCTGTCCTGGGGTTATATAGATCTCAGCTCGTAACAGAAAAGTTGTAGGTTCAAACCCAACTGGGTCAGTTTCTTCAAGGAGAAAACCCCTTTAGATTTACTAGTGATGCCAACTGAAAATATTCAATAAATGATCTTTTGGTTTTGGCTGAATTGATTTTGGAGGGCTGAAATAGTCGACATTAGAATAATGAATGAGTGTGTTTTTGTGTGTGTCCCTTTAAATGTAACTGAGTGACTGCACCCGCCCCCTTTTAGGAAGAGGGTGGAGCTTAAAGAGCTCATGTCAGCAGCTCTGATTACCTCATGCACACACACACTGAACATGACAGAAACTGTTCAGCCTTTTATGATCAAACCGGAGTCGGACAATGATGGAGAGACTCAAGAAGAAGAGACAACATGTAGAATGAGACAGGACGTTTCTGAAGGGATAGCTGATGAATTTATGAGTTAATGATCTTCAGTCATTGATTAGCATATTCTGTCATGATAATCTATAAACTGCTGCTGTAGGAACTGTTTGAGATGACCAGAGAATATCTGCTGATGAAGAGAGAACAGGGATAGTTTAGTTTAATTACGGTTATAACTTATGTTGTCATCTTGCTTTATGACATGCTATTGCGTTTGTGTTCGTACTGTATCAATAAATGTGAAAGATGGACAACAGCTTGAGCGACTCCCAAATGTGCTCGACTACAACAATTCTTCCTAACATGTTCCCGGGGGCGGGGTTTATGTAAATGTTAGGGTTATGATGTCACTAACCCATGAAGAAGCTCATTGTAGTCCCTACCAGCCGTTTGTTGTAGTCCTTAAAAAGAGATTTCTGTAAAAATTTGAGCTTCGTAACTTTGCAGATGTTGTTTATGCTCAAACAGCAACATTACACACTAAAGTTAAACAAGTGGAATCATAATCAACCACCACTTTAATGCAGCCCATGACAGAAAGATGTCAGAACACACAGTGTATTGGTGTTTACTGCGTAGCCGCAGACAAATCAGAGTGCCATGATGACCCCTGTCCACCATCGAAAGTGCCTATAACACGTATAGCCTTTCATGACACAGGTGTGCCCCAGTGGAAGTGGCTCTTTCAGCAGGATAACACACCTGTCACACAGCAAACACTGATCAGGAATGGTTTGAGGAACATGATGAAGAGTTAAAGGTGTTGCGCTGGCCTCCAAATTCCCAAGATGTCAATCTGAGCGAGCTTCTGTGGGATGTGCTAAGCCAACAGATCCGATCCATGGAGGCCCCACCTCACAACCTGAAGGTCTTAAAGGATATGTTGCTAATGTCTTGGTGCCAGAAACCACAGGAAACATCCAGAGGTCTTGTAGAGTCCATGCCTCGACAGGTCAGTGCTGTTTTGACAGCACGAGGGGGACCAACACAATATTAGGCTGGTGGTTTTAAATGTTGTGACTGATCAGTGTATATTGCTATATATTCAGTGGTTCAATAAAACATAAAAGTGGAAACTGAACTTGCAGTAGATGCAGAAGCTCTGACAGGGCCACATCAGAGAACTTTTTTACAGAAGGAAAAGAGGAATGCAATTTATTTGGTTTTGGTGCCTATAAGGCTTTTAAAATGAAAATGAAAAACGTGTATTATCTGGACTGGACTTGATGGCAGTTCAATGTCTGCCACTCAAAACATTATCTCAAGCACTCTGGAGTACGAACAAACAGCTATAAAACCACTTCAGCCTGTGGCTGCATTTGAGAGGACTGAGGCAGAATGTTTTGAGGACCTGATGTTTGAGTAGATTATTGTCTTGAAGTCCTCTAGTCTTTGTGGAACTGATCTGCCAGAGTTAAAGGCTGGGCACCTGGATCAACATTGACCTCCCATCTGCGGCCACATTCCCAGGCAAGCTGCTCCGCACGTGTGACGCGGTCTGTTCGACAGCTTCTGTGGCTCAGGGTTAAACACACACCAGTCACGATGATGATTGATGGAGCATTTCAAATCACACAACTCCTGACATCAGCAATAAATACACACTGTGAGACGGCACTGACACATGATGGGACTGCAGGGAAAGGAAATGTTTCACAGGCATAACGTCTTTCCCAACTATTTTGTCTCAGATGTTTCTCCTAAAAGTCTTAGAGCAGTACAGAGCATCTATAAAACCAATGTTGATAGAATAGCTCACTTAACTTTGTCTTGATAGAACTTGATGAGAAATATCGGAGTTCATATTTGACTCCTGAGACAGCAGAGCAAAAGTAGCACAAGACTTCAGCAGACGTCTGCACTTCTCAACTGGCCATTCATTACTGTTTGGGCAAATGTAGTGTGATCGTGGAGCAGGACAGCAGAGGGTCAGGCCGTCCATCCATGTTTTGAGAGTCCCTTTATGAAGGTTACTGTACAAAAACTGTTGCTGTATTATTGTATATGCTTTTTTAAAAGGTACACCATGTAACTTCTGGCCATCTAGTGGTTAAAAAACAAAACTGCATGTGTTTTGCGGAAGACCGTTTTTTTGGCTGTGCTTCGGCTCTGAGCGGATGAATATGTTTATCCTACTGCTCATAAAACATTGACTACTGGGCTTAAGAGATATAACCAGTTCTGATGGAAAGGATCTCGTCTCGTGACGTTTGTCACGGTTAGCTTCAGGTATGTTCATTCTTAGTTTTGTTTTCATGGACTTTTAGTTTGTTATTCATCACATGTATTTACTGAGTTCCTGCCTCCATGGTCACACATCATGAGTTTGTTAGGTTCAGCTGTGTTTAGCTGTTATCTACACTATTTAAGTTCCTGCTTTTCTTATGTTCATTGTGTGGTCTCGTACACATGGTTGTGTTTGCGTTATCTAAAGATTTATTAAGTACTACTTCCTTGAGAATAAACTCCAGCACAGCTGGATAAAGCTTTACAGTGAACTTTTGAACATTTTTTGTCTCCAGGAGCCAAGCCCATGTTGATTCTTGTTTTATTACGAGCTCTCTTCTCCAGCAGACTCTCCTCTGTTCGGTGTTTGAGGTTGGAGACTTAGCATCTCCATGTCAATCTTTCTAGCTTGCTTATTATTTCAATTTTGTTCATTTTAACTCTTTCCATGGCAGCATTTTTGATCATTTTCACAAAAGTTTCATGGCCCCAGGATATATTGTTGTATGAATATCTGAACATGCAATATATCAAAAGAATAAACAGAGCCTCTGCTTAAAAAAAAAAAAAAGTTTTATTCTAGCTTCATGCATTCTTTTATCAACACTTGAATGTGGGTAAGTTTCATAAAAAAAAAAAAATCAACATTTTGAGTAAAAAGCTTCACAGTCCTATAGCTCGTCCTGGGTCCACATTTCATTCAGTAACATTTTTGATTAGCAGTTTTGATTTATATGCTGTTATGATGTTGATGATTGCGTTATTCTACATATGCATATGATTACATATGAGATCACTTGTTTCTACTTCTTCTTCTCCTGTGTTTTGATCAGGAGATTCTGTCCTCTTTCAGAAGATGCCTAATAGCGCCCCCCTACAGTATAACAGTGAAAACATGGAAAGCCATAAAATTCAGTCAATGGTAGGGAAAGAGTTAAACAAGAAAATATTACATAGTGTACCTTTAATAATGTACTATAAAACTGTCTAAAAAAGGGCATAAATTGAGATATATATATATATATATATATATATATATATATATATATATATATATATATATATATATATATATATATAAACTGCTGGATGATGTGAACTCCAGCACAGTCAATCTCAGGTTCAGATCAAGTGTGAAAACAGCCACACTTTCCACAGCTGACACTTCATACTCAATATGACTGAAAAAATAGTCCAATATGACTGAAAAAATAGTCCAATATGACTGAAAAAATAGTCCAATATGACTGAAAAAATTGAGTATTCTGAGCAGAAGTCCTTTTTCATATGCTATGTACATTCTGTTGTAACCAGTAAAGTTTTTATAGACGTCTTATTAAAACGTTAACCGCTCTTGGTATATCCCGCTGAAATCAATTTATGAGAAGAGTGACATTATAAAATACCTTTATACACAGGCAAGTTATAATCCCATCTCCATGTGTGCTTCAAACTCACACATAAACATCCTCCAGAACCATTTATAGATCCGTCACTTGTTTGGTAAATACTCCAAATGTCAACATATGCAAAAATGCTCTTGAGAGTGCCATACACATCAAGTGAAGAATGGCAGATGCTCAGTAATGTAAGCTGTTGCGCTTTAAAAGAATGACACAATTAGCTTCGCATTACAGCATAACGCCTGTCCATGTGTTTAATGTCACGCTAACAGCGTATGCAGCCCAAATGCATGACATTTAACAGTGCCACAGGGAAGAAATAGTAGCGAATGCACACTGAGACTCGTCTGAGCACTTCCACATATGTTAAACCAATTTTTTGATGTTTAATCAAAATTTTCTCTTATCCCAGTTTAATGTGCAGAGACCGAGTTTACTCAAACTCACACCACTGGCTTAACTATCGACGGGATCGGTTTTACTGAGCAATGGAAGATGAGAAGCATCTGGTGCAGTTTAAATCACAACTGAAACATGACATGTGTATCATATCATGTATTAGATCATGAGATAGTGGCGTCTTGGCGATATAAACCCTTTAAAACCGTTATTTTTCCATGCACAGGAATGACAAACTTGGTCTTTAAGATATCAAGTGTATAGTATGAGTTCTGGCAGGTCACGTCAGTCAAGCTCACATCAGCTGATCCACGACCACCTACATGAGGTCCGTTCAGTATTATCAGCAGCTTTATCACTGCTCAGGAGATGATTACCCCCCTCCATCCCCAGCTCGACCTGTCGTCCACAGTCAGGACTGTCATTTCTCTTGAATTCTGCTGTTACGTTAAGAACATTCATGATATCTGTAGTACATGTTGCTTACCCTAAGAGGCTGCTCTTATCTGTCTGTAACTGTATGCTAATCTTTGACAGAATTGAACTGAACTGACCTATGACTTTGGTCCCTGTTCTGTCTCGGCGCCTCCTAGCATTACTGAGCACTGCATTCTGGGATGAAGTCTCTGGCTCTCACTCCCAATTTCTCTGGACAAGAACAATCTAATACTAACACTGAATCTTTTCTAGGAGCTCTAGGGACAGAGATGGATTTGTGGGAAACTGTGGTTGGGTCACTAGATGAAATAAAGGGTTTTGACTGGAGAAATGCGTTTGTGTTTTCCTGTGTTTATTCTCAGGCTGTTCTGCGTTTGATTTAAGTGTTTAAAACTTCCACTTTCACTCAACCCACGGGTGCAGTAGACTCTGCTGTGAGGATGTTTAAAACATTAAATGTTGTGAGAGAAAGTGTATGTGTGTGCGTTTGAGTGTGTGTGTGCTGATTTGCATGGATGTTTGCATATGAAGGACGAAACTGCACCCAGAGCTGGGCTGAACGTCTGTCCTGATATGCAAATAATACACTGTAACGAAGCACTTCAGTTGTGCATACAGTAGTTAAGATAACAACATAAACAGGCGTTTAAATCAGCCTTTAAAATGGAGGAAGCACTTTCCATGTCTTTTGTTGTTTGTGTCAAAGGCTGTACATCCAATTAAACTCTACTGTACAGTATTCTGGCTGTGACATATGAACAAAATTACACAAGGCCACAGAACCCAGACTACATTAATTGTGGGTTAATTTGCAGAATGGATAAACGCGGTTTGTGTCGAATGAGAAAGTGAAACTTCTGAAAAAGTTATTTTGGTGCTGTCCCTTTTCTTCTTTTATTATCCTGCTATATTAAAAGTGCAGCAATGATCTGATGTTCTCCTTCTCTCCAGATTCTGTCTCTATATTTTATTAGGAAAGGTCCTAATAAGTCTGTAACCATGCCGACGGCACTCTGATCAACAGAAACCCTGATATCGCGTGTGTGCTGTGTAGTATCAGCCTCGCACAGATGAATAAGGCATTACATTAGACTTTACTTTAAAATACAGAGACTGGATTTTCAATGAAATATGTCACCAGATTCATCTGTTTTCAACTGTGTAAACACAACATTCAGACATGGCCCCTCCTCATGGGCGGAGCACAGACATAAGCCACGCCCCTGCTCTGATATGACAACGGTTGCACAAAATGATCAATTTCTCTTTTATGCCAAAAATCATTAGGATATTAAGATCATATTCCATGAAGATATTTAGTGTCCTACCGTAAATATATCAGAAATGTATTATTAGTAGTAATATGCATTGCTAAGGACTTCATTTGGACAGATTTTTTTTTTTGTTGCGCTAGTATTTAGATGGCAGTAATTCTCGACCGAGTGTAGCCATATTCAGTCTAGCTAGTTAATAATTCTGTGTTTTCATAACAACATAATTACAGCGCCTAACAATCTGACTCGAGTTACAGCAGTCAGCAAATACATATCTGACATTTTATCAGCCGTGTATCATACAATGAAAGAAGTAAACAAACTGTTTTAAACAGAAGGAAACGGCTCTGTTTCTCCACGTTTCTTGCACGTTATGGCAGAACGAGGCTTGATCAGGTAAGACAGCATTAGCAGAAGTTAATGATGGGGACAGGGCTCAACGACGGCTCAGCTGATTCCTGTTTCTCACAAGCTTCCTCATTTTCTCTTCCAGAGGGATTCGTGGGACGACTATTACTTCTCCGCCTTTACTCCATTACTCAAGATGTTCACTGCTTGACGAATTCAAACCCATTTATTGTTTCAAAGCGTAGCTGAGTGTGTGTGAGTCTTACCATCGCTGTAGCCGCGGGCGAGCAGGCCGTCGGGCGAGGGGGTTTGATGGGAGCGTGAGCCGATGGAGTCCAGGCTGTCGAAGGAGTCGTCTCGCGTGTGTCTCGGCGGGGAGAGAGAGTCGCTGCGCTCGGTCTCACAGCAGTCGATATAACCGCTGTCCCTGATGCTGCGCTTCGGGCTGTCCCAGTCCTCCGCTTCCTGACACACACACACACACACACACACACACACACACACACACACACACACACACACACACACACACACACACACACACACACAAAACATCACAGGGTTAGAACCGAAGGGTTCACTCTTCCGGCAGAACTCGACTTGTGTACGGCTGTTCCGGAAGCCAGTGAATATGGTTTATAAAGTTAAAAATATGGATATTTTTCTTGGCTTCAGAAGGCCTTTATTAACCCCTGGAGCCGAATGGAGCACTTTTATGGGATTCAAAATCTCAGGTACCATTCACTGCCATTATAAAGCTTGGATTAGCCAGGATATTTTTTAATAAAACTCTGATTGTGTTCGGCTGAAAGAAGAATGTCATACACACCTCGGATGACTTGCTCGATTTATAGGATCATTTTTGGGGGAACTATCCCTTTAAGGTTCCTAAAAGGGGTGTTTCATTTGTGAACAAAAACAAACATGTTTAAGTTTGTCATTTATTTCCACAAACTGACTCTTCCTTGTGACTGCTTTTGGCTTGATGAAAATTGAACTCGCCAGTATCCAAAAGGGATTAAATATGAACAGATCTGCATTGTCAATTGTGGAGACTCGGCACGGTGTGTAAATAAAAGCCTAAATTCAATCTGTTCATCGTATAAAGTGATTGTCTCTCTTCAGAACATTTGTCCTAAACCACTCATATGGATTAGTTTCAGCATCTCTTTATGAACTTTTTGAAGTGTCAGAGAGTACATGTCTATGGAGGGACAGAAATCTCTGAGATTTCATCAAAAATATCTTCATTTGTGTTCTGAAGATGAATAAAAGTCTTATGGGTTTGGAACGACATGATGGTGAGTATATATGCAATAATGCTCGCGCCCAGTGTTATTTCTGTCATTGGCCAAAAATGAGAATAAACAAAGTTAAAGATTGATTTGACTGATGCCATTTTTTTTTTTTTTAACTAAATTTGTATAGATAATATCATTATCATGAATTATTTTACTGTAGTGCAAATATGATTTACATTTATGCATTTGGCAGACGCTTTTATACGAGGCGATTGCATTCAAGGTACACGTTTTTACATTTTGTCAGTTCTTGCTTTCCCTGGGAATCGAACCCATGACCTTGGCGTTGCTAGTGTAACCCCTCCTGTTCGTACCGCCCGCTCCAAGCGGGACTCGAACTTAGGTCCGCCGGCATGAGAGTCGGACGCTCTAACAAGGAGGCTAAAGGCTGCAACCTCTAGCGTCAGTCGCTAAAGCGTCTCTTGAGATCAGAGGAGTGAGGTTTACTCGCACAGCAACTACTAGCTGGCCTCCGTTACACTAGTGCCACGCTCTTATTGTTTGAGCTACAGGAAAGCTGTATCCTTGACAGCCCTTCATGATAATGAATTTTGGTACCATGTTGTGTCGCCCCTAGATGTCCAATGTAAGATCTGGGTACTGAAACCAGTCACTTAGTATAATCTGTAGATATGAACTGTTTAGTAATGAAGATTTCCTGTTTCTGGTATGAACAGCTCCTTTGAGCCTTAAAGACATTAAGTGTTTTTGAATGAATCCGCTGAGCGAATGATTCAATGACTGACATTATAATGTACGGAAAGATTCACTGAATGACTTGCTGAACAAAAAGTTTTTTGAATGGATTTAAAAGATTCAAGTCACTTGATGAAGCAAAATCCCACTATTAGGTTGCGTCCGAAATCGCAAATTTCCCTACTATA
Source organism: Paracanthobrama guichenoti (assembly GCA_018749465.1). Taxonomy (NCBI): domain Eukaryota; kingdom Metazoa; phylum Chordata; class Actinopteri; order Cypriniformes; family Gobionidae; genus Paracanthobrama; species Paracanthobrama guichenoti. The sequence goes on from JAGHMJ010001908.1 coordinate 342,263, forward strand.
TAGCAGGCAAAAAACAGTGTGTGACAAAAGAAGAGTGTTTGAATTCACAGTACTCAAAAAAGAGCAGGCAAAAAGTCCCCGGATGCTACTAAGGGTGAGATTCTGCAGTGAGCATACGATGGACACTTTACCATCCCATGAGGCCTCGAAGTTGATGTGTTAGAAGCAGGAAAAATGGGCAAGCGTAAGGATTTGAGCGAGTTTGACAAGGGCCAGATTGTGATGGCTAGACGACTGGGTCAGAGCATCTCCAGAACTGCAGCTCTTGTGGGGTGTTCCCGGTCTGCAGTGGTCAGGATCTATCAAAAGTGCTCCAAGGAAGGAACAGTGGAGAACCGGACACAGGGTCATGGGCGGCCAAGGCTCATTGATGCACGAATTTGATTCGGCTGTACAGCCGCTCTGGTGAAACGGTGATGTTATCCAGCTAATTTCAATTATCATAGTGTCAATGCGGGCAGATCGGTAATATAGTTGAAATTGAAGGTGTATATAGAACATACTTTTTGTGACGGGTGAACTGGAAGAGGAAGTGAGGTTTATATAACTGTGTTGCTCTGGCAGTTCTCTGATTAAAGCCCAGCTCGAGTCAGCTCTTTTTCAGTCGGCTGTGCTGCGGCACCAAAACACAAACCAGCCTTTCATTAGAGTCCTGCAGCGCTGCGACTGAACCCGGATCAGTGCTGGATCTGTCTGATTGAGACTATCTGACCAGATGGGGAAACACTTTTCATGCAAACAACACATGTCAGATTGCAGTGCAGTGACATCATTGGCTGTGTCGCATCAGCTGCTGTTTGAATCAGTGTGATAAAGACTTTGTTCAACACAATCTAGAAGAAAAGGACAAGAGATGGCTTCATCTTGAGATGCATATCAGGTAGTGTTGTTTAAGATACACTGCACCAAGCAGCAGATTGTGATTTGGCGCGCACTGACGCGTGTGTGAGATCATTGTGTTCCCTGGAGATCTGCAAAAGATCCCGCGATCTGAAGAAACACCCTTGTCCGGTGATGACCTCAGGGATGATGGACAGGGGTGGAGTGTTTTTCTCTAAGCCGAGAATCGGCCCAAATCGGGCTCAACTTGCTTTATACCCAAACGCTTAGCTTTTCTGAAGAATGTGAGTGGTGTTTGCCCATGGAAAGTGCCGTGGCTGTTGTGTGAGTCTGCCAGGGCGTTTCTAAGGGTTGCCACCATATCCGGGGTGTTTTAGATCACTGTCATGTGGTTTCTCACTAGTCTGATCCGAGCGATCTGTGCACTGCTTGAAAGCAGCCTGCATTTATGTCACATTTTTCTGCAAACATAAACCAAACATCCATATGAGAACAACCAAATTGATCATTATGTGCTCAAAGTGCCTAGTTCATATTGTAAAATGATTATAAATGTGTGTAAAATATTATTTGGAAAATATTTATATAAATATATATATATATATTTTTTTTTTTTTTTTTTTTTTTAATGGTACTGAACTGTACTTTATTCAAATGTTATTATTTTATCTTATTTATTTACATCAAATGTGCATTTTATCTATTTTAAATCTTTTTATTTAAATTAAATCTAAAATTAATTATTTTTTTATTAACTTACAGTTCTTTTATTCATTTAAATCACAGTATTTTTTTAAATTTATTTTAATCTATTCTTTTAATTTATTACATTTTTTACACTGTTTTACTCTAAGCACAGACCCCGAGCGCTTCTGTGTGGCCCCAGGCCCCAGTTATTAAACTGATAAACATGAGTATTTGATAGCTGTAAAAAATGCAAAATCAACAGACAATAATGGTTGGGGGGATGGGGCGATGGGGGGCGTGTATGCGCAACTCCCTTCCCTTCCTGCTTCACTTCCACCTTGAGCCACGCCCAGCTCCACTTGCTCCTCCCTGCTGAGCCTAGCTGTGCTATATATAATGAGTCCTCCTCATTCTATATAGATATATATATATATATCCAGAAAAAGTGCTAAGATTCTGATTGGCCAAGAGAAAAAGTGCTAAGATTCCAATTGGCCAAGAGAAAAAGTGCTAAGATTCCGATTGGCCAAGAGAAAAAGTGCTAAGATTCCGATTGGCCCAGAGAAAAAGTGCTAAGATTCTGATTGGCCCAGAGAAATGTAAATTATAAGAATTATCCAATAATGTTTTGCAATTCTAGCCTGCATGGCATGCAGATGAAGGGCAGCCTACACCCCCTTCCCCCCAACCCCCTCTGTGTGTGTGTGTGTGTGTGTGTGTGTGTGTGTGTGTGTGTGTGTGTGTGTGTGTGTGTGTGTGTGCGTTCCCCCCAACCCCCCCTGTGTGTGTGTGTGTGTGTGTGTGTGTGTGTGTGTACCCTTCTCATCTGTGACAGCAGGCCCTCAAACTCCTGCAGGTCCAGGGTGGGCCCGCTGTAAGAGGCGCTGCTATTGGCCGCTCGGCCCAGCCAGTAGAGCGTGATCAGAACCTGAGGGAACACAGCCAAACATCTCATGATCCATACAGTACAGTGTCATCATTACTCCAGTCCTCAGTGTAGATCTGACTTACATGCTTTAACTTCTTGTTGCTGTCTGAAGCCCTGAGAGAGAGAGAGAGAGAGAGAGAGAGAGAGAGAGAGAGAGAGAGAGAGAGAGAGAGAGAGAAGAGAGAGAGAGAGAAACGAGCTCAGTGCGATGGCTTTATGTGACTCAATCCATCAATCAACATGTGAAAACAAATAAAACAGACGAGACAGAAAAGCAGCACAT
>JAGHMJ010001908.1:347500-360000 GCA_018749465.1 Paracanthobrama guichenoti
TGGAGATGCTCTGACCCAGTCGTCTAGCCATCACAATCTGGCCCTTGTCAAACTCGCTCAAATCCTTACTCTTGCCCATTTTTCCTGCTTCTAACACATCAACTCTGAGGACAAAATGTTCACTTGCTGCCTAATATATCCCACCCACTAACAGGAGCCGTGAGGAAGAGATCATCAGTGCTATTCACTTCACCGGTCATAATGTTAAAAAAAGTCAAAAAAATGGCTGATATGGCCAATCATTTAGTGTGCTTCACTGTCTGTTTGAAAAGTGTTGGGCCAGCAGTGCAAGAAATAAAAACTGTCTTTCTGTCTGGAGCTTCAGACTAAACAACAACCTTCTGACGACACATTTACACTTGTGTAATTCAGAACTATAGCACTGGGAGCCACACACACACACACACACACACACAGAGAGAGAGAGAGAGAGAGAGAGGAGGAAAGTAACTCAATCTCTCTTGTCCGCTCAGTTTGACAGAACCAGTCCTGTAAGTGGCGATCTCTGTGATTTACAGGAGTTTCAGTGCCGTCTCAGAAACGCCTCCTCATGCCTGACGGATTAAACCAGCACACTCATGATCTGAGACGGGACAAACACCCTCTGTTCAATATCTGCCCGGTGTGGCCATGAGAAGAACAACACAAGCAAAACAGAAGAGAGTGTACTCTTGAAGTCGTGGACATGTTTATGTAGTTGTCGAGCACCGGCCCGCTTCAGGCGCTGATTGTCATAATCTGATTATACAGTGGTCGACTGATACGGGCTCTTCGATGGGCAATGCTGATATGTTTATGAGATGAGTTTATATCTCGCAGATCTCACTCAGAATTTTATATCTAAACTTTTTTTTAGTTCTATGGCGTAAACTAGCTTTCATAAATAACACATGCTGCAGTTAAATGAATTGTATTCCTGTAAGGTATGTTCTGTTGTGGTTCCCTGTTCTGCTTGGCCTGTGTTCCCTCGTTAGTGTCCGGGGCTGTTGATTGGTTCAGCGCACCTGTTCGTGTTCAGCTGATTACTCTCTCTCTCTCTTGTGTTTGAGCCCTGTTTCCTTCCTCTCATGGTCCGATGTTCTTAATGTTAAGCCGGGTTATTTCCTGAGCTTCTCCCTGTGATTCCTCTACGTGTTCCTAGAGGTATTTACTGTTAAAGACTCATTTTGTTATCCTTTGTGATCGTGTGCTGACAATAGCACATTTACTAAATTAAATATGTGAACTATCCCTTTAAGGGTCAGAGAAAGGGTGGGGAATGGTTGTAAAAAACTAAAATGCCTACCACCAGAAACAAAGTGCATGATATTACCTCATTAATTTAGTGTCAATCGCATCAGACAATCTGCTCTTAGAAGAGCGGCATGAGAAATATTAGTTCAAACTGAGAGCTCTGGTTCTCCATTAAATCTGTACGTATGAGAATTATACAATAAACCAATGGGACTTTCCAATAAACATCTATACAAATATTTATAAGCTACAATGGCTGAAATCCTCACAGAAGACACCAGATATTATCTGAGGAAATCTTAATACACTGATCAGTTTTAATGAGTTTGTTTCGCACTAGAAACCAAAATATCCTGAGTTTTTATAGAGCTCCACTGTTCAAATCACACATTGTGACATAAGAAATTATAGCAACGTCTTAGCAAAACCCAGTGTTTCCAAGTAAACAAGCACACACACACACACACACACACACACACACACACACACACACACACACACACACACACACACTCGGTTGATCTTACTTGTTGGTGCGTGTGGAGGTGTCCTGTAGATCTCCAGGATCAAACAGCTGCGATCCCTTCAAACCCAACTCCTCACAGCCCTTCAGGAAGAGCGCCACATTATCCTAAACACACACACACACACATGAACGGATCCTGCATGAACGCAGCGCCAGGACTAACTGCACACACATACACCGTTAAAGAGCAAGAGGGGAGGCAAACCGACGCCAGTGGTTTTGGGCACCCGCTGCCTGCACCTCTCCTCCTCTCTCGCTCCCTCTCTCTCTCGCTCCCTCTCTCTCTCTCGCCCTCTCTCTCTCTCTCGCTCCCTCTCTCTCTCTCTCGCTCCTCTCTCTGTCTTTTGCTCCCTCTCTCTCTCCCTCCCTCGGCTGGTTTATTCCGCTGAAGGCCCGCTCTACCTCAGGTGCAGGAATGTCTCTCTCTTCCTTTCAGGTGACTCTGGTCTTTTGTTGAAGTAACGTGAGCTCTGTTATCCGCTCTGTTCCCAGCTCCAGTGAAAGGCTCCTGACCCTCCCTCAGCCTCTCTCTCCCTCTCTCCGGCGGACCTGGAAGGGTGGCACAGTTTCCTGTCCCTGGTGATTGTTGTCACTCTGTTGTTTTGGAGGGACACAGCTTTTTATCTCACGCCTGTGTGTGTGTGTGTGTGTGTGTGTGTGTGTGTGTGTGTGTGTGTGTGTGTGTGTGTGTGTGTGTGTGTGTGTGTGAGTGTGAGAGAGAGAGAGAGAGAGAGAGAGAGAGAGAGAGAGAGAGAGAGAGAGAGCCCTGCCCCTAAAACTGAACCAGGCCCCTTTCTACACAACAATAACACACACATAGACAAATATAAAAGCAACGTCTCGATGTTGTCCCAGTATGTTGCAGAAGTTTGCAGTGCCGTTCCTCAGTCTGAACCCTAAGACTGAATTATTTCCTTTAAGTGCCCGATTAGATTATAAGTCTTGCAATATATTCAGTGGGTCCAAAAGTCTGAATCCACCTTTAAAATACGTGATTTTCATTTAAACCTGGAAACAAAGGAATATTTCCGATTCCGGACGATGTCTAGGTCACTGATTAAACAAGCCAATCTGTGACACTGATCATGTGACTGTTTGTACAGATGGATCAATCTCAAATCATGCTGGAAAACATGATCATCAGCTTTTGTTCATATCAGTTTGACATTAAAACAAGGCCCATATTATTTGTGTAAATGCTGGGTCACACTGTGTTCTATTGGATTGGTAGAATGTGCTCATTGTGTTGAAGCTGTATTGTGAAACACTAGTGCTGGTATCGAGGTCATACTGGACGGGTTTGCTGGTAGGTTTAAGGGAAAGGTCAACAAATATACTTAGAGGAATAAAGCTGTAATTACATGCAGGTGTAAAAACATGCATACACAATAATTAATTATCATGATTAATTAAAATGTTAATAAACAGCAGTTAAAATGTTCATTAACTATATTAATGAACTCATGTAATTTTTAAATTAAACTTAGCATCAGCTTTCTCACCGAAGTTTTATTTCTTGCTAGTTTCTAGTTTATTGCATATAATGCTAAAAGTATTGGGACACCCCTCCACCTGTGCAATAAGTCCATTCCTGAAATTTCCTCACTACTAAATATTCCACGCTCAACTGTTAGTGGGATTATAACAAAGTGGAAGCGATTGGGAACAACAGCAACTCAGCCACGAAGTGAAAATCACAGAGCAGGGTCAGCGCATGCTGAGGGTCACAGTGCGCAGAAGTCACCAACTTTCTGCAGAGTCAATAGCTCCAGACCTCCAAACTTCTGTGGCCTTCAGATGAGCTCAAGAACAGTGCGTAGAGAGCTTCATGGAATGGGTTTCCATGGCCGAGCAGCTCATCCAAGCCTTACATCACCAAGTGCAATGCAAAGCGTGGGATGCAGTGGAGTAAAGCACGCCGCCACTGGACTCTAGAGCAGTGGAGACGTGTTCTCTGGAGTGACCAATCACGCTTCTCTGTCTGACAATCCCATGGACGAGTCTGGGTTTGGCGGTTGCCAGGAGAACGGGACTTGCCTGACTGCATTGTGCCAAGTGTAAAGTTTGGTGGAGGGGGGATTATGGGGTGGGGTTGTTTTTCAGGGGTTGGTCTTGGCCCCTTAGTTCCAGAGGTTAGTTAGTCACAGAGGTTAGTTTGTGGCAGAGGTTAGTTAGTTACAGAGGTTAGTTAGTGGCAGGGGTTAGTGGCAGAGGTTCGTGGCAGGGGTTAGTCAGTGACAGGCATTAGTCAGTGGCAGAGGTTAGTCATTGGCAGAGGTTAGTCAGTGGCAGGGGTTAGTGGCAGAGGTTAGTTAGTGGCAGGGGTTAGTTAGTGGCAGGGGTTAGTTAGTGGCAGAGATTGGTTAGTGGCAGGGGTTAGTGGCAGAGGTTAGTTAGTGGCAGAGGTTAGTGACAGAGGTTAGTTAGTGGCAGGGGTTAGTTAGTGGCAGAGGTTAGGGGCAGGGGTTAGTCAGTGACAAGGGTTAGTCAGTGGCAGAGGTTAGTCAGTGGCAGGGGTTGGTTAGTGGCAGAGGTTAGTCAGTAGCAGGGGTTAGTCAGTGACAGGTTAGTGGCCGGGGTTAGTTAGTGGCAGGGGTTAGTTAGTGACACAGGTTAGTGGCAGGGGTTAGTCAGTGACAGAGGTTAGTGGCAGGGGTTAGTCAGTGACAGAGGTTAGTAGCAGGGGTTAGTCAGTCTCAGAGATTAGTCAGTAGCAGGGGTTAGTCAGTGGCAGGGGTTAGTCAGTGACAGAGGTTAGTCAGTGACAGAGGTTAGTCAGTGGCAGGGGTTAGTCAGTGAAAGAGGTTAGTCAGTGACAGGTTAGTCAGTAGCAGGGGTTAATCAGTAGCAGGGGTTAGTCAGTGGCAGAGGTTAGTGGCATGGGTTAGTCAGTGGCAGAGGTTAGTCAGTGGCAGAGGTTAGTGTCAGAGGTTAGTCAGTGACAGGGGTTAATAGCAGGGGTTAGTCAGTGACAGAGGTTAGTAGCAGGGTTTAGTCAGTGACAGAGGTTAATAGCAGGGGTTAGTCAGTGACGGGTTAATCAGTGACAGGTTAGTCAGTGGCAGGGGTTAGTCAGTAACAGGGGTTAATCAGTGACAGGTTAGTTAGTGGCAGAGGTTAGTCAGTAGCAGGGGTTAGTCAGTGGCAGAGGTTAGTGTCAGAGGTTAGTCAGTGACAGAGGTTAATAGCAGGGGTTAGTCAGTGACGGGTTAATCAGTGGCAGGGGTTAGTCAGTGACAGGGGTTAGTTAGTGGCAGAGGTTAGTGACAGGGGTTAGTCAGTGGCAGAGGTTAGTCAGTGACAGAGGTTAGTCAGTGGCAGGGGTTAGTCAGTGAAAGGGGTTAGTCAGTAACAGGGGTTAATCAGTGACAGGTTAGTTAGTGGCAGAGGTTAGTCAGTAGCAGGGGTTAGTCAGTGGCAGAGGTTAGTGTCAGAGGTTAGTCAGTGACAGGGGTTAATAGTGACAGGGGTTAGTCAGTGACAGAGGTTAGTCAGTAGCAGGGGTTAGTCAGTGACAGAGGTTAATAGCAGGGGTTAGTCAGTGACAGAGGTTAATAGCAGGGGTTAGTCAGTGACAGAGGTTAGTCAGTGACAGAGGTTAGTCAGTGGCAGGGGTTAGTCAGTGACAGGGGTTAGTCAGTTAGTCAGTGGCAGAGGTTAGTGACAGGGGTTAGTCAGTGGCAGAGGTTAATGACAGGGGTTAGTCAGTGACGGGTTAATCAGTGACAGGTTAGTCAGTGGCAGGGGTTAGTCAGTGAAAGGGGTTAGTCAGTGACAGGTTAGTCAGTAGCAGGGGTTAGTCAGTGGCAGAGGTTAGTGGCATGGGTTTTTCAGTGGCAGAGGTTAGTCAGTAGCAGGGGTTAGTCAGTGGCAGAGGTTAGTGGCATGGGTTAGTCAGTGGCAGAGGTTAGTGTCAGAGGTTAGTCAGTGACATGGGTTAATAGCAGGGGTTAGTCAGTGACAGAGGTTAGTAGCAGGGGTTAGTCAGTGGCAGGTTAGTTAGTGGCAGAGTTAGTTAGCAGTCAGTTAGTCAGGGGTTAGTCAGTGGCAGAGGTTAGTCAGTGTCAGAGGTTAGTCAGTGACAGGGGTTAATAGCAGGGGTTAGTCAGTGACAGGTTAATCAGTGACAGGTTAGTCAGTGGCAGGGGTTAGTCAGTAACAGGGGTTAATCAGTGACAGGTTAGTTAGTGGCAGAGGTTAGTCAGTAGCAGGGGTTAGTCAGTGGCAGAGGTTAGTGTCAGAGGTTAGTCAGTGACAGGGGTTAATAGCAGGGGTTAGTCAGTGACAGAGGTTAATAGCAGGGGTTAGTCAGTGACAGAGGTTAATAGCAGGGGTTAGTCAGTGACAGAGGTTAGTCAGTGACAGAGGTTAGTCAGTGGCAGGGGTTAGTCAGTGACAGGGGTTAGTCAGTGACAGGGGTTAGTGACAGGGGTTAGTCAGTGGCAGAGGTTAGTGACAGAGGTTAGTCAGTGACGGGTTAATCAGTGACAGGTTAGTCAGTGGCAGGGGTTAGTCAGTAACAGGGGTTAATCAGTGACAGGTTAGTTAGTGGCAGAGGTTAGTCAGTAGCAGGGGTTAGTCAGTGGCAGAGGTTAGTCTCAGAGGTTAGTCAGTGACAGGGGTTAATAGCAGGGGTTAGTCAGTGACAGAGGTTAATAGCAGGGGTTAGTCAGTGACAGAGGTTAATAGCAGGGGTTAGTCAGTGACAGAGGTTAATAGCAGGGGTTAGTCAGTGACAGAGGTGAATAGCAGGGGTTAGTCAGTGACAGGGGTTAATCAGTGGCAGGGGTTAGTCAGTGGCAGAGGTTAGTCAGTGGCAGAGGTTAGTGACAGGGGTTAGTCAGTGGCAGAGGTTAGTGGCAGGGGTTAGTTAGTGGCAGAGGTTAGTGACAGCTGATATTACAGACTCAGACATGAACACAGATCCCCGCACTACTAACAGCCTCTGCTCACTGTCATTTTTAGGGATCTAGGTATCACATTAGTCTTTGAGAGACAGATATTTGATGATCAGCAAGCCAAGAAAAGCCTCTCCACTCATAAACAAATCCTGAGACTAATCCTTCCCTGGAAGTGCTCATTGGAGCCAGTTTCTAGACAAATATACCCCTTTGTTTCCCGCTGGAATGATAAAAACCTGTTCACCCTGATCCTGGAAGCTGTGCAGCAGCCAAACACAATGGAAAACATTCAAAACATCAGTTGCTGCCTTAGATTTTTATTAAGTTTACAAATCATTTTGATTTAAATGATTTAAATGATATAAAATAAGCTCTATATATATTGTTGAATCAACGTGGTTCAAACAACGTTTGCATGAATGTCTCGATTAGACAGTTAATTTCTTCAACATATGATGATGGTTAAGCAGTGAGTTTCGTTATTTTATGGGTAAAACCAAAATAACTGAAATGTAGTCCTATGTGCAGATGTCAGAAGTGGTTTCTTTATGGGATGAATTTAGTCTCAAAATGATTAACACGTGTGCACAATTATCCATGAACTTGATAATTGTTGCAGACAATGTTTTTCTATCCACAACCAAATGTCTTTCAAAATTCAGAATTAAATGAATGTGCACCAATTTGTACAAATAGAGACATTTCAGGTCTGTCAGGACCACTATCATCAAAGATGATTGACTAATAGCATACAGTTTGGATTGGCGGCATGGTTCTGTTCTGTCCTAGCATGGATAAGAGCAGGGAGAGCAGCGGTAACCCCCCTTAGGGTAACAGAACAGAACCAACATAATGTACTGCAGACATCATTAACGTCAATATTTAATGTACAAAATAATTCAGGAATTTAGCCTGATTCAGGGGGAATCAGAATGCCAAATCCTGACTGATGAGAGGAGGAGCTGGGGATGGAGGAGGGTAAATGAGCTCTGGAGAAACGCGATATCTGCTGATAGTACTGAAGGTGACGTGACCTGCCAGAACTGATGCTACGTTTGATTTTTGTGAATACAAATGTTTTATTTTATATTAGTGTATCATAATTTGCGTATGCAACAAATATGTGCATTAGTGGATCAGGTGACGCATGTGCATTCATTGACGTCCTTTATGAGTCTCACTTGATTCATTTGGATTTTGAGACTCTCTTTTCACAGTTTTCAAGCATTTCACAACCCACACACAAACAACTACCAATGAATAGGTGCTAATTATTAATGTGTGCACAACAGCGGCATTGTAATCAAGCGTTCTTCCCCATATAAGACGCTTAAAGCGACTTAAAGTGATATTGAAGCCCCAAATTCAGTACACACCTTATTAATAAAGCATAGCTTACCTTGTACAGACAAGCAGAAAAACTACATCTTTCACATCTTCTTTGTTGCATGCACAAATTATGATACACTAATACAGAAGAAAGCATTTGTGTTCACAAAAATGTTTCTATTTGTACTTCTCTACACATTCATTTAATTCTGAATTTTGCACAGGCAAGTTGAAAGGTATTTGGTTGTGGATTGTAAAACACATCTGCAACATTTATCATGCATGTGTTAATCATTTTGAGACTAAATTCATCCCATATTTCTTGGGCATTAGCTCAGCAGTGCATATCCTGCTAACTTACAATAATGTGATTTTATAATCTGCATAGCCCTGTTTATGAGAAACTAGGAGAATTGCTACTTGCTTTCTACTAGCATCACTGATATATTAAAATAGACAGTGAAACATACAATAACTGACAGTATTGAAGAGCACTGTTCAACTATTGTAGTTAATATTTCCAGTTTTTGGATGAAAGAAATGAGCTAAAGTCATAAAAACAAATAATGGCAGCCAATTAATTTCTCATGCATTACTATTACATACGGCTGGCATGTGCCAAACCCAGAAGACAGTAAAGCCAGACGGTGAGGCCAAGTACACTAAAAGAACGCGTTTCCACTGATCCACTCTGCTTCACACTGGGAAGAGATATTAGTCTGCTTTACAGGACAGTTTGGCATGTTACAGTTCCTCCAGAAAGGCAGAAATATGATGAACTGACTGAACACATGTAACAGAGCCAAAGCTGAAAGTCACCAGCATTCCAGCATGTACAGTTACACGCATGACCGTGCACACGTGGGTTTCTGCAGCTGTCAGCACTGGGAGAGCTGAATCTGGTCATTCAGAGGAGAGTCAAGTCCCCTTCATTTATACAGCGCTTTCACAACACAGATTGCGTCAAAGCAGCTTTACAGTGATAATAGGAACTTATTGGAAGAGAGATTGTTTTAGAAAGAAAGTTATTGTCCAGCTAAAGTAAGTTTATGATTGATTAATTTCCATTGTAAAAAAATCATGTTATATACTTTGTGGCCACTTACACGACACCATTTTAAACAAAAATAGAAAACATTTAATGCGTTCTGGCCGTTCATTTGCATGGCAACAGTGTTTGGTGGCTTGAGAACGCAAACTTCAAAAAAAAAAAAGAAGGAAAAAAAAAAGAGCAGCGATAACCCCCCTTAGGGTAACAGAACAGAACCAACATAATGTACTGCAGACATCATTAACCTCAATATTTAGCCTGATTCAGGGGGAATCAGAATGCCAAATCCTGACTGACGAGAGGAGGAGCTGGGGATGGAGGAGGGTAAATGAGCTCTGGAGAAACGCGGTATCTGCTGATAGTACTGAAGGTGACGTGACCCGCCAGAACTGATGCTACGCTTGATTTTTGTGAATACAAATGTTTTATTGTATAGTAGTGTATCATAATTTGCGTATATGCAACAAAGATAGACGTCCTTTATGAGTCTCACTTGATTCATTTGGATTTTGAGACTCTCTTTTCACAGTTTTCAAGCATTTCACAACCCACACACAAACAACTACCAATGAATAGGTGCTAATTATTAATGTGTGCACAACAATGGCATTGTAATCAAGCGTTCTTCGCCATATAAGAGATGCGTTTTTAGTCTAGATTTAAACTGACAGAGTGTGTCTGCTTCCCGAACAATGCTAGGAAGACTGTTCCAGAGTTTAGGCGCTAAATAGGAAAAGGATCGACCGCCTGCAGTTGATTTTGATATTCTAGGGATTATCAACTGGCCAGAGTTTTGAGACCGCAATAGACGTGATGGAGTATAATGTGTTAAGAGTTCGCTCAAGTACTGGGGAGCTAAACCATTTAGTGCTTTGTAAGTAATAAGCAAGATTTTAAAATGTATACGATGTTTAATAGGGAGCCAGTGCAGTGTTGACAGAACCGGGCTAATATGGTCATACTTCCTGGTTCTAGTAAGAGCTCGAGCTGCTGCGTTTTGGACCAGCTGGAGTTTGTTTATTAAGTGAGCAGGGCAACCACCCAGTAAAGCATTACAATAATCTAGCCTTGAGGTCATGAACGCATGAATTAACTGTTCAGCATCTGTCATTGAGAGCATGTGCCATAATTTAGATATATTTTTAAGATGGTAGAATGCAGTTTTACAGATGCTAGGGAGTACAGAGGCATGTGTAATATAGCAGTCATGATCACAGCCCATGCACACAATCCTTCACCTCCATCTATACAACCTCCACGCCAAGAATAACACGCAAACAATGCGCTGACACCTGCATAAAGAGGAACTGGTGAGCAGACATAACATCTCTGCTGGAGAAACAGGGAGAGTAAGATTCTAAAATTTTTCTAATGTTTCCAGCAGAACGTCTGCAAATAATATGGTTTCTTTAAACATATGTGAGATTTATGGATGTATTCAGTTCACCGTTAAGAGGATTGAAACGTTTGGCAGAACCTTTGAAAACCTCTTCAAGCTATGTACTGAGATTATTTGCTCAATTCATTTTAATGATGATTCATAACTGGCTATTTTGACAAGAGCTGAGACCATCCATCTATTCAAGTTCCTTATAACTCTGACAAAATCTCGAAAACATTCCAGGTATGCACTTCAGGATCTAAATGCACTGCTGTATTACAGGAGTTTATGCAAAACTAACAACAAGCCACAGCGAACCTGAGACCTCCCAACTGCAAGTCTGGAGTCAGAGTCATTAACCAAAACAACAGGAAAAGGAAGCGGGAGTTGACCTGTTTTATTGTGATGCAGGAGATAACCAATAACAGTGTGTTTGTGCAGTTAGCAATTGTTTTGCACTTCAAGAGCCAAGACCTGCAACCAATTCATTACTTCAGAAGATGACAGACTTGAGTCTGTCTGAAATAATTGCAATAATTCAGGCTGTGGCATTTTGTTTTGAAATCATGTTGTGTCAGAATCTCCCGGCCGTGCTGTATAACAGACACATCTGCAATGTTGCGCAATTTTCCTTAAAGCTAAAATCTTTCAATAAATGGATTAAAGGCAACCGCAGTGATATCTGCCCAGAATGCTTTGTAATCCATTTAATTTATTATCTGACAACAAAATCAGCCTAGTGTGAAAGATGCACTGGCCAGACGTTATAAAGGGAGGAGACGGTGCACTTACTAAAATAAATGAGAAACTCACAAGACTTTACTCACAATCCAGCCAACAGCATTTGTTGCTAAGTTAACAATATAATACTCTAATAAGCATAAAATATTGAGCTGATATATTACATTGGGTAAAATATTAGATTTTTAACTAGATTTGAATAGATATCTTTCAGTGTCCAATTGTTTCATGTTCCATATCAGTAATGACTACTACAAACTAGTAATTATCAGTTATTGTCACTGGTTAAGTGATTCTATTTTGGTTGCATTACTTAAATTAAATACAGACTGGTGCAGGTATGACATCACTTTGTAGGCCAAAATGCAGAGGAGAGTGAGAGACGCAGAGGAGAGCATTTTAGCACTTCCCATCCCCTCGTCCCGAAGTCAATGGGGTTTTCGCTGAAGTAAGGTCTGTGGACATACGGACAACAGACATACTCCCCCCTCATGATCAGCGGGTCACCAGTAGAGAGAGTGAGCAGCTTCAAGTACCTGGGAGTAAACATCTCCGAGGACCTGACCTGGACTGCTCACATTCAGACACAGGTGAAAAAAGCTAAATGCTAAAGCTCACTTAACGTCACGTGACTTCACGTCAGGATAAACATCGATACACTGACATTGCACTGCACTTTCTGTTCTCGTTGTTACTGTGTAACAGCCTGTTATAAACCTGTTTGCACATTATACTCTTATACATTTGTTAACCACATATTTATAAGTCTACAGTTTACTCACTGCACAGTTTACTTCAATTATTTTATTCCACTTCTTTATTTTTTTTTTTCTACTTGACTTGATTATTTATAATTATTATAATTTATTATTATAATTTATCTATTATAATTTCCTCCTTGTGTTTTTAACTGTGAATTTGCACTGTCCATGGAGCGGACCTGTTTACATTTCACTGCCGGTTGTATATTCTGTATATAACTGTGTATGTGACAAATAAAACTCTTGAATCTTGAATCTTGTGGTGAACACAAGCTCAAGACACTTTCACGTTTTATTCTACAGTGGCTGTCGAGGAGATTAAACGTCATCCCGGTGAGCTCAGTCGCTTTTACAGCCTCGTTATGCTCATAATTGTGCTCTTATAAACGAATCTAACTCAAACGCTCTGGGAAAATGTTTTGATGAAAATGAAACTGAAAGAGTCAGTGATGGTGACGCTGAAGTCAAGCGACTGTGGTGTAGTCCGTTAATAGCCTACCTTTAGCTTTTTACTTCTGGCGACTGCTTTTAGGCTTCAAAATTTAAATGTGTAAGTATCATAAACTTGTGTTGATCA
>JAGHMJ010001908.1:367500-415000 GCA_018749465.1 Paracanthobrama guichenoti
CTCTCTCCCCATCTCTCTCTGACGCGCTCTCTCTCTCTCTCTCTCTCTCTCTCTCTCTCTCTCTCTCACGCTCTCTCGCGCTCTCTCGCGCTCTCTCTCTCACTCACTCTCTCTCTCTCTAACAGGCTTGGTGTAAGCAGCTCAAACCCTCTCTCCGGCGAGTGTCCATGCTAATTCTTCCTGACACGTGGGACATTTGCCTTCTGTGCTGTGTGTTTTCCTCCCTCACAGTAACGTAAGTAGGTTACACATCCATGGTTATATAGTGCTGTAATTATTACATAATAAAGCAGCTCGTTTATTTTAGTGCATTTTACAATCCTTCCTCAAAATAGCAGAGATCTACTAAACGCTTTTATAGTCCAGAAAGAACAACTCGGCTTGAATTACACACTTGAGCCTGGGATCTGAGGAAAACATAGACAATAACACACTGAAGAAGGACCGCTTCTACGAAACACGACTTTCTGGCAGAGATAACTGTTTTATGCTTTGCCCAACAAACATTACTGAGTGACTGTATCCAGCACAGCCATCAGATGTAAAGATATAAAGATATATTCGCACACTGAGGAGCGGCAGAAACACTGAGGGGCAGAAACGCTGAGGAGCGGCAGAAACACTGAGGGGCAGAAACGCTGAGGAGCGGCAGAAACACTGAGGACCGGCAGAAACTCTGAGCGGCAGAAACACTGAGGAGCGGCAGAAACACTGAGGAGCGGCAGAAACACTGAGGACCGGCAGAAACACTGAGGACCGGCAGAAACACTGAGGAGGGGCAGAAACGCTGAGGAGGGGCAGAAACACTGAGGACGGGCAGAAACACTGAGGAGCGGCAGAAACACTGAGGAGCGGCAGAAACACTGAGGACCGGCAGAAACACTGAGGAGCGGCAGAAACACTGAGGAGCGGCAGAAACACTGAGGACCGGCAGAAACACTGAGGAGCGGCAGAAACACTGAGGAGCGGCAGAAACACTGAGGACCGGCAGAAACACTGAGGACCGGCAGAAACACTGAGGAGGGGCAGAAACACTGAGGAGGGGCAGAAACACTGAGGAGGGCAGGCAGAAACACTGAGGAGGGCAGAAACACTGAGGAGCGGCAGAAACACTGAGGGGCAGAAACACTGAGGACCGGCAGAAACACTGAGGAGGGGCAGAAACACTGAGGAGGGGCAGAAACACTGAGGAGGGGCAGAAACACTGAGGAGCGGCAGAAACACTGAGGAGGGCAGAAACACTGAGGAGGCAGAAACACTGAGGAGCGGCAGAAACACTGAGGACCGGCAGAAACACTGAGGAGGGGCAGAAACACTGAGGAGGGGCAGAAACACTGAGGAGGGGCAGAAACACTGAGGGGCAGAAACACTGAGGAGCGGCAGAAACACTGAGGAGGGGCAGAAACACTGAGGAGCGGCAGAAACACTGAGGAGGGGCAGAAACACTGAGGAGCGGCAGAAACACTGAGGAGGGGCAGAAACACTGAGGACCGGCAGAAACTCTGAGCGGCAGAAACACTGAGGGGCAGAAACACTGAGGGGCAGAAACACTGAGGAGCGGCAGAAACACTGAGGACCGGCAGAAACTCTGAGCGGCAGAAACACTGAGGAGGGGCAGAAACACTGAGGGGCAGAAACACTGAGGAGCGGCAGAAACACTGAGGACCGGCAGAAACACTGAGGGGCAGAAACACTGAGGAGGGGCAGAAACACTGAGGGGCAGAAACACTGAGGAGGGGCAGAAACACTGAGGGGCAGAAACACTGAGGGGCAGAAACACTGAGGAGGGGCAGAAACACTGAGGGGCAGAAACACTGAGGAGGGGCAGAAACACTGAGGAGGGCAGAAACACTGAGGAGGGGCAGAAACACTGAGGAGGGGCAGAAACACTGAGGAGGGGCAGAAACACTGAGGGGCAGAAACACTGAGGAGGGGCAGAAACACTGAGGAGGGGCAGAAGCACTGAGGAGCAGAAGCACTGAGGAGGGGCAGAAACACTGAGGAGGGGCAGAAACACTGAGGAGGGCAGAAACACTGAGGGGCAGAAACACTGAGGAGGGGCAGAAACACTGAGGAGGGGCAGAAACACTGAGGAGGGGCAGAAACACTGAGGACAGAAACACTGAGCTGAGGGCAGAAACACTGAGAGCGGCAGAAACACTGAGGAGGGGCAGAAACACTGAGGAGCAGAAACACTGAGGAGCAGAAACACTGAGGAGGGGCAGAAACACTGAGGAGGGGCAGAAACACTGAGGAGCAGAAACACTGAGGAGGGGCAGAAACACTGAGGAGCGGCAGAAACACTGAGGAGCGGCAGAAACACTGAGGAGCAGGGAGCAGAAACACTGAGGAGGGGCAGAAACACTGAGGAGCAGCAGAAACACTGGAGGAGGGGCAGAAACACTGAGGACCGGCAGAAACTCTGAGCGGCAGAAACACTGAGGAGGGGCAGAAACTCTGAGCGGCAGAAACACTGAGGGGCAGAAACACTGAGGGGCAGAAACACTGAGGAGCGGCAGAAACACTGAGAAACTCTGAGCGGCAGAAACACTGAGGAGGGGCAGAAACACTGAGGGGAGAAACACTGAGGAGGGCAGAAACACTGAGGGAGAAACTCTGAGGCAGAAACACTGAGGGGCAGAAACACTGAGGAGCAGAAACACTGAGGAGAAACACTGAGGGCAGAAACACTGAGGAGCAGGCAGAAACACTGAGAGCAGAAACACTGAGGGGCAGAAACACTGAGGAGGGGCAGAAACACTGAGGGGCAGAAACACTGAGGAGGGGCAGAAACACTGAGGGGCAGAAACACTGAGGAGGGGCAGAAACACTGAGGAGGGGCAGAAGCACTGAGGAGCAGAAACACTGAGGAGGGGCAGAAACACTGAGGAGGGGCAGAAACACTGAGGAGCAGAAACACTGAGGGGCAGAAACACTGAGGAGGGGCAGAAACACTGAGGAGCAGAAACACTGAGGCAGAAACACGGCAGAAACACTGAGGGGGCAGAAACACTGAGGAGCAGAAGCACTGAGGAGGGGCAGAAACACTGAGGAGCGGCAGAAACACTGAGGAGCAGAAACACTGAGGAGGGGCAGAAACACTGAGGAGCGGCAGAAACACTGAGGAGCAGAAACACTGAGGAGCAGAAACACTGAGGAGCAGAAACACTGAGGAGGGGCAGAAACACTGAGGAGGCGGCAGAAACACTGAGGAGCAGAAACACTGAGGAGAAACACTGAGGCGGCAGAAACACTGAGGAGCAGAAACACTGAGGAGGAAACAGAAACACTGAGGAGCAGAAACACTGAGGAGCAGAAGCACTGAGGAGGGGCAGAAACACTGAGGAGCAGAATCACTGAGGGGCAGAAGCACTGAGGAGGGGCAGAAACACTGAGGAGCAGAAACACTGAGGGGCAGAAACACTGAGGAGCAGAAGCACTGAGGAGCAGAAGCACTGAGGAGGGGCAGAAGCACTGAGGAGGGGCAGAAGCACTGAGGAGGGGCAGAAACACTGAGGAGCAGAAACACTGAGGGGCAGAAACACTGAGGAGCAGAAGCACTGAGGAGCAGAAGCACTGAGGAGGGGCAGAAGCACTGAGGAGCAGAAACACTGAGGAGGGGCAGAACCACTGAGGAGCAGAAGCACTGAGGAGGGGCAGAAACACTGAGGAGCGGCAGAAACACTGAGGAGGGGCAGAAACACTGAGGGGCAGAAGCACTGAGGAGGGGCAGAAACACTGAGGACGGGCAGAAGCACTGAGGAGGGGCAGAAGCACTGAGGAGGAGCAGAAGCACTGAGGAGGGGCAGAAGCACTGAGGAGCAGAAACACTGAGGAGGGGCAGAAGCACTGAGGAGGAGCAGAAGCACTGAGGAGGGGCAGAAGCACTGAGGAGCAGAAACACTGAGGATGGGCAGAAACACTGAGGATGGGCAGAAACACTGAGGAGTGGCAGAAACTGTACAGTGTCCCAACTTTTTTGGAATTAGGTTTGTAGATTTGACAAATCTGTCTGACAAAAACTACAGAAAAGAGACGCACATGGATCACTGCAATTCACAGAAACAACTGCAGACAGTGAAACGTGGATTTGCAGTTATCATTTTGTCTCAATATGTTCAATTTTGGGGTAAAAATATATTGTACTGTTATATATTGTATTGAGAACTCATCAGTTAAATATTTATCATCTTATATTCTGCATAAATTGGATGTTTTTAAACAAACACTGACAAAAACTATACAAGTTTTAGGGCTGGATGATATGACGATAAATATAACATTGATATAAGTGATCACCCATATTTAGACCTACCTGTATTGTATTTATATAAAGCGTTCACAGGTAAATCTGCTTTATATAAAAGGATATAAATCAGGAGCCTTGAAATCAGGCTCATATAAATGTCGGGAAACACGATTACTGGCTGCATGTCAGTATCCATGGATCACTGGATCTTTGGTAAGTTGTAATGAACACTATATCCAACCTTTAGTTTAAACTGATAATCCTTCGTTTTATGTTTTACTTGTGTTTTCGCAGTTTCCCCTATTAACTATTGGTTCCAACTACTGACATTTTGATACTGTGACAAAACCCAACCTGATAATTTAGAGAATAGAGCATGCCACTATCAGCGCCAAGAAGTCATGAGTTCATGAGTTATTTGATACCACGGTACTACCAAAGGAACCCATTCTGACCCTGTCCAGTCCAAATTCTGAAAGCCCTGAACAAACAATAAAACCCCTAAAAAACTCCAGAAGTGTCCAGCAGTATTTTACATATCTGTGGAAGATTTCACAAGCATTCAGTGTGCCTGATAAACCACTCAACCAGAGCAAACACACATAAAGAATATTTACGAGAGTCCATGATAAGAGCAGCTGTGTGTGCCGTCAGCATGAACGCGCTCAACCCATCATCAGATCCACACAGTAGCCTCTGGCAGACACCTGACCTTTGACACTGTGAACAGCGGTGCAGGTCGTCCCGGGCCGCTCCATTAGCCGCTGGAATGCGTCTGCTTTGCTGCTGCGCATGGAATGCGCCCCAGTGTGTGTCCGCATTGTTTCCCTAAACAATCAAAAGATGTTTCCTTTTTTCTGCACCTCTACTCCCGGCAGACACTTTAATGACATAACACGGCCCATTCTCACGCATCCGTGTCCAAGTTTACCACTTCCCCGGCTTTGTTGTGCTCAGCGGGAGGATCCAGTCAGAACAACAGAGAAAACTAAAGCAAAAACTCATGAGAAGAACAGCAAACTGGGATCACTCAGTTTATGTGATGGAGATGAAGCGTCTAAACAAACCTGGAGGTGATTTTAGTGCAGGTATATTTTACAGTTCATAACTGAACAAGTCAGTAATAAAAATGTTAATATACTGTAACAACACTCTCAGAAAAATGGTACAAAAGCTGTCACTGTTACGCTTTAAAAAGTTTCTAATATGTACCATTTAGTTACTAATATTTACAATTTTTGGTATCTGGCACCAAGATGTTAGCAGCAGATCCTATGAGTAATCCTGTAAGTTGTGAGGTGGGGCCTCCATGGATCGGACAGCTCATCCCACAGATGCTCGATTGGATTGAGATCTGGGGCCAAATCAATACCTCAAACTCATTGTTGTGCTCCTCAAACTGAGATGCTCTGTGTATTCTGACACCTTTCTATCAGAACCAGCATTAACTTCTGGAGCAGTTTGAGCTCCAGTAGCTCGTCTGTTTGATCGGACCACACGGGCCAGCCTTCGCTCCCCACGTGCATCAATGAGCCTTGGCCGCCCATGACCCTGTGGCCGGTTCTCCACTGTTCCTTCCTTGGAGCACTTTTGATAGATCCTGACCACTGCAGACCGGGAACACCCCACAAGAGCTGCAGTTTTGGAGATGCCATCACAATTTGGCCCTTGTCAAACGTGCTCAAATCCTTATGCTTGCCCATTTTTCCTGCTTCTAACACATCAACTTTGAGGACAAAATGTTCACTTGCTGCCTAATATATCCCACCCACTAAAAGGAGCCGTGATGAAGAGATCATCTGTGTTATTCACTTCACTGGTCATAATGTTATGCCTGACTGGTGTATATGTGGCAATTCCGATTTTATCAAGCAACTTCAAATCAAGCAGCTGAAGAGAGTTTACTCTGATGGCTGATGTTGGAAAGCTCATTCCCAAACTTCTGAACAAGCTTCAATCAGAGCGTTTTCCTGCTCCTGATGAAAATTACCCAACAAAGCAAATCCTCAAAAACAGACCCAACCTGTCCCCTTGGAGATCTCAAGATCATTTGCATAAACTAGCAATCTGAAAAGAAAACCACATCAAGACTAAACAGCCTCATCAAGTCTGCAGCGGGACATGCTACTTCAAGCAATCCCCTGCTTCCTGCTACATTTAATAACTCTATAGTTTTCATCAAGAGCTATTGTGAAATCAGAAAACAAGCATCACTCCTGGCCATCCGCCAATAATCCAGCTAATCTCTTTCGATTACATGACAGCGGGAGAAGAGTTGCCTGTTACATATAAACACCTCATAATCTGCCGGACGCATGAACCACATCTTTCATTTATGAGCGATACTGTAGCTCCACTGGAAGTTTAACAAGTAGTTGTTGTTAGTCAAACACTCCAGTGCAACACAAAACACACACAGTTCACATGATGAACACTAGAGGCAGTGAAACACCAACAGCTTGTATTCTTTTTCACAGAGATTACAAGAGCAGATTATTGATTAACACACTTGTTTTCTTATGGTTCCGTGCAAAATACTATGAAGTGACCACAAACACTTTTACTACAGTCAGGGTTCACACACCTCGGGTTAACTTCAAATTCAAGGAGCCTTCGAGGTCTTTCCAGGTCCAATACCCTCAAACTCAAGGACTTAATGTGGGACACATTGTGTTACCTTACAGTTTTCATGTGTCAAACACAACCATGTTTATTTTTGCCCATAGGACACAGATCTGATATTCACTTTTGCATGTGAATGGATTTTATTGAAGAGCTTAGACTCACATAACCAGAAGTTTTAAGAGATATGAATATGCTTTTACATTTTTCATGCCTCATGGGTTTACATTACCTTAACAAGCAAAGCAATTCAACATTACATTAAATCAAATATTTGGCGCTGAAAACGCTGAGGTCATCATCGTAGTAGTTCTGTGTGCGTGTGAACATCAAGGCAATGCACAACACAAATACCTCATGCGGGACACACTTGACGTAACACGTAAAAATTTTTAAAAAAATTGGGGCGGCGCCTGAATAATCGGCTGCGGCCCAGAGGCTTGCTCCAAACTTCATTTCGTTATACTGTATTTGTACATGTGTAATGACAAATAAACTTCAACTTCAACTTCAACATCAAGGCAACGCACAACACAAATACCTCATGCGGGATACACTTGACGTAACACGTAAATGTGTGTAACTAACGTAAATCAAACAAGCTAGTGTGCACAGGCCACGAAGTGCTGGAGAAATAACACATTAGCGGATAATATGGGATTTTTAAGCACTTTTAAGGACATATTTTCAAACACTTTCCAAGGCCTTTTTTTTTTTCAGATTCACAAACTTTCAAGGATTTCAAGGACCCGTGGGAACCCCTGTTTAGTGCATGATTTGTACACCCATGCATTTGCAGCTCTATTTGTGTGTTTTTCTGATAGTAAGCGTTCTCGGCAGCTCATCTGATGCAGTATTGCTAGTGTGTGAAGACATGATAACAGAGATCAAAGACTGGATGAAGATGCTACAGTGCGCTTGTGTTTATCTCATGTTTGCTTTTGTTAACACTATCAGCTTTAGTGTGGGTCTATGTTATCTTGTGCACTGCAGAAATGTCACATGCTCAAAATCTAGTGTGAGGCTCCTTTAGACCTTCAGTGTGTGTTATGAGTTATTGATATGATTATGTTTTGACAGAGTGCACTGAGAGAAGAGCAGGAGCGGGAGGAGAGACGGAGCTCATCTCACACGAGGCCATGGCTCTGGCATGTTTCTCTCTGATAAATGATGTGTTATGATGTGTTGCTGAGCTTCTGTCCGACGGTTGGGTTAGTAAGAAAGCTCTCTATCTGAGAAGCTCCAGGATCTGCGGTTCAGCCAGAGGTCAGAGGTCATTTCTCTCAGCTCCAGCTCTGTCCTGTCACACACACACACTGCTGGAGCATCCAGACACATTCAGCATCTTTTGTGAGCAACAATTGGCAGCTTCTTAAGAATGACAGATCTGGCAAACACTTACTCTGAAAGGCCAACAGCAACAGCATTTTCAGCATTTGTGTAAATATTTGTATGAACACTAAAAGAGTCAACACCATAAGACATAAACTAAAAATGTTTCACAGACATGTGACTAACAGAAATAGAATAATGTGTCCCTGTATGAAGGGAGGCTCAAAATCAAAAGTACCAGTCAGTATCTGGTGTGGCCACCAGCTGCTTGAAGTACTGCAGTGCATCTCCTCCTCATGGACTGGACCAGGTTTGTCAGTTCTTGCTGTGAGATGTTACCCCACTCTTCCACCAAGGCACTTGCAAGTTCCTGGACATTTCTGGGGGGAATGACCCTAGCCCTCACTCTGCGATCCAACAGGTCCCAAACGTGCTCAATGGGATTGAGATCCGGGCTCTTCGCTGGCCATGGCAGAACACTGACATTGCTGTCATGCAGAAACTCACGCACAGAACGAGCAGTATGGCTGGTGGCATTGTCCTGCTGGAGGATCATGTCCGGATGAGCATGCATAAAGGGTACCACATGAGGGAGGAGGATGTCTTCCCTGTACCGCAAGGCATTGAGATTGCCTGCAATGACAACAAGCTCAGTCCGATGGTGATGTGATATACCGCCCCAGACCATGACGGACCCCCCACCTCCAAATCGGTCCCGCTTTAGGGTACAGGCCTCGGTGTAATGCTCCTTCCTTCGACGATAAACACGAATCCGTCTATCACCCCAGGTGAAGCAAAACCGTGACTCATCAGTGAAGAGCACTTTTTGCCAATCCTGTCTGGTCCAGCGAAGGTGGGTTTGTGCCCATAGGCGGCGTTGTTGCTGGTGATGTCTGCTAAGGACCTGCCTTACAAGAGGCCTACAAGCCCTCAGTCCAGCCTCTCTCAGCCTATTGTGGACAGTCTGAGCACTGATGGAGGGATTGTGTGTTCCTGGTGTGACTCGGGCAGTTGTTGTAGCCATCCTGTACCTGTCACGCAGGTGTGATATTCAGATGTACCAATCCTGTGCAGGTGTTTTTACATGTGGTCTTCCACTGCAAGGGTGATCAGCTGTCCTTCCTGTCTCCCTGTAGCACCGTCTTAGGCGTCTCACAGTGCGGACATGGCAATTTATTGCCCTAGCCACATCAGCAGTCCTCATGCCTCCCTGGAGCATGCCTAATGCACGTTCACACAGATGAGCAGAGACACTGGGCATCTTTCTTTGGGTGTTTTTCACAGTCGGAAGACAAGTCTCTTTAGTGTCCTGTGTTTTTAGAACTGTGACCTTAAATGCCTACTCTCTGTAAGCTGTTACGGTCTTAACGACCATTCCACAGGTGCATGTTAATTAATTGATTATGGTTAATTGAACATGCATGGAAAACACTGTTTAAACCCTTTATAATGAAGATCTGTAAAGTTATTTGGATTTTTACAACATTATTGTTGAAATACACAGTCCTGAAAAAGGGACGTTTCTTTTTTTGCTGAGTTTACATCATCTGAACAATGTTTTGAGGTGTGGTAACCATAGTACAAGTGGACTCCGGGCCGTTAAATTATTAGAAAAACAATGCATATTATTTTTTCTAATAATTCAACGGCCCGCCATCAATTATACCTTACACATTAAAATCGACAGCCCTGATACATTTATTTATTTATATGCAGTAATTTGTTCAGTAACTTATGCACAGTAACACATCCACCCACTACTTGGGAATAATAAACAGTATAATAATAAAAAAAACACACACACACACACACACACACAAAACTAAAATTCAGAATAAACCGGCAAATGATCGATCACAAAATGATGCTAATCGATAGAACAAGGCCCAGTTTAAGAACCCATTACATTGACTCCTAAACAGATGATGATAATCACGAGCCGCACGTTCTTGAGCCTTCCTGTATTTCGTGTTTTAATACCATTATAAAGAATGAGGCTGGGAGAAGAATAGTGTCCTTACTGTGGATTCATGAAGAACCACTCAGATGAATAATGGATGCTCTTACCATGAACACGAATTAAAGGAGGCCAGCAAAGATCGGGCGCTGCCCCAGGGGCTGATGGGAGCAGACTGGAGGTGGCAGGAGAATTTCTGTCCCACTTTCTGTTTTTAGAACCGCACATATCTGCAGAGCCACAACCAGCGCAGAATGACCTCAAGATGACGGAAAGGCTTACGTGAGATTCACACAAACACATATGTGTATGTGTGTGATACGGCACTGAGGGGCGTGTCCTAGTGTCTCATGATTGACAGGAGTTTAAACAAACACACTCTGGCAGGGTCGAACAATAGAAGTTTGTTAGTGACCCCGACAAGTAATGACAGAAAATGATGGCACGCTATTACTGGCATATTACCCAGAGGAATCTGCGCTCCCCTTCCTCAAAGAGCAGAATCACTGCTCTATACAAACACTGGAAGCAGTTCCTGTGGGTAACAATGGGGTTTTCTCTCAAGGTTTTACCTAAACGTTCTCGAGGGGAACAATCAGACTTTCCATCCCCATCTAGTCGAGTCATTCACTTGAATCAAACTCATCGATAGAGGTTGGTTTTGGGTGGCATTGGAGTATAGCGGAATACGCCCGGCTGAAAGCGCACACTAGATCACGTCAGTACATTTCACCACAAAAGCGCGATCATGTGTCTGTGCTCAATCAGAGTGATCTACAATCATCTCTACACAGACACACAGTAAACACTATTATTAGTGGTTAACCAAATAGAAACCACAGCTGACTGCTCTGGGACTTCATGCTGTGTTTAGGGTTGTAATACTCTCTTCTGCACTGATTTGGGAATCATTTCCCAGTCCAACCTTTACGAAGAATTTACAGACTAAGCTTTGACAAAACTTCACACAAGTTGGTGGGAAATAATGCCATGTCTGCCATAAAGCAACACAGAAATGTTTTATAACAAATTACCAGTTCAGACATGAAACTCATGTAGGGATCACATGGTACGCTACATGGCACAAGCTGATTGACCTATTCTGGATCTACAGCCAATGAGCTTGGTTGCTCAACATTTAAATGGTCTAGTTCAGTGCTCACAGTCCTGTGTCTTTGCTTTGATTTCATTTGTCATTGGCACAAAAATAGACAATATGGTGTCTAAAACTTAATATTAACTTCTTGTTTATTAAACTTGTATAAAATCAATATCACATTTGTTTTCATGTTAATATCTGGAGAAATATCACACTTTGCTGTAAATCAGTCTTCTCGACCCTCCACCTCCCCAGCTCCACCTGTCTAGATCTGGGTATTATGTGTGTCTACAGAAGCTTGTGTAGCAGATCTAGGGCTCTATCATACACTCGGCGCAATGTGAAACCAGACACGACTCAAGTGTGTTCAACGCAGTTCTCACGTTCACGTCCAGCTCCATGGTGTTTAAATATCAAATGCACTGGCACATCTGTTCACCCATGGGTGTCTGGTCTGAACACCAGGTGTGTTCAGGAGCATTGTTGGAGCGTTGCTATTGTGAGGAACTGAAAACGACTGACCATTGACCAACACAAACCTGCTCTAAAGTCAAGAGTGCAGTATCTGTGTGTTTTTTAAAGAGTGTGTTAGTAATATGACACCACAACACACACACACTCTGATTATTACACACACAGGGATGCGCAGCAGCACGCATGCACGCACGCACGCACATGCACACACACACTCTGGAGAAGCATTCACCCTTTCCTCACGTAAATAGTGAATCCGCTCATGGTGTGAGCACAACTGGCTTTTAAAGGGAAAGGGAGATGAGGCTGTTATTGGTTTATTGCACGTTACGTCCAAAACACACCCATGACACCCAACCATTTTGTACCGGACGCGCCGACTGTTTTTCCAGTCATTAAACTAGCAACAGTGGATTCGGACACGCCCTAAGAGCAACAGCGCTGTGAGCTTCAGACCATGCGCTCAGATCAGTGAAAAACAGCTTCTAGTCCGCCAAGACCAAATACACGAACATTGTCATTACCCTTTAACACACTAAAACTATTCCAAGAGTGAAGTTAATGTGTTTGTAACAACTAGTGGTATTTTGTTTTGTACATCAATGGGTAGGCCAGCTCACAATTCAATTTTTTGGTACAAAATCAAGCGTCATATTCACAAATTCCAGAGTTTCCAGTGAGGGCAAAATATAACCTGATGCTGGAAACTTGACATATTGTGCATAATTAGGACTAGGTGTTATTGACCCAACATATCAAAATAATAATGCATGTGACATGCTCACTGGCCACTTTATTACACTCACCTAAAGGATTATTAGTAACACCTGTTCAATTTCTCATTAATGCAATTATCTAATCAACCAATCACATGGCAGTTGCTTCAATGCATTTAGGGGTGTGGTCCTGGTCAAGACAATCTCCTGAACGCCAAACTGAATGTCAGAATGGGAAAGAAAGGTGAATTAAGCAATTTTGAGCGTGGCATGGTTGTTGGTGCCAGACGGGCCGGTCTGAGGCACAACCTTGAGGCGGATGGGCTACAACAGCAGAAGACCCCACCGGGTACCACTCATCTCCACTACAAATAGGAAAAAGAGGCTACAATTTGCACAAGCTCACCAAAATTTGACAGTTGAAGACTGGAAAAATGTTGCCTGGTCTGATGAGTCTCGATTTCTGTTGAGACATTCAGATGGTAGAGTCAGAATTTGGTGTAAACAGAATGAGAACATGGATCCATCATGCCTTGTTACCACTTTGCAGGCTGGTGGTGGTGGTGTAATGGTGTGGGGGATGTTTTCTTGGCACACTTTAGTCCCCTTAGTGCCAATTGGGCATCGTTTAAAAGCCACGGCCTACCTGAGCATTGTTTCTGACCATGTCCATCCCTTTATGACCACCATGTACCCATTCTCTGATGGCTACTTCCAGCAGGATAATGCACCATGTCACAAAGCTCGAATCATTTCAAATTGGTTTCTTGAACATGACAATGAGTTCACTGTACTAAAATGGCCCCCACAGTCACCAGCTCCCAACCCAATAGAGCATCTTTGGGATGTGGTGGAACGGGAGCTTCGTGCCCTGGATGTGCATCCCACAAATCTCCATCAACTGCAAGATGCTATCCTATCAACATGGGCCAACATTTCTAAAGAATGCTTTCAGCACCTTGTTGAATCAATGCCACGTAGAATTAAGGCAGTTCTGAAGGAGAAAGGGGGTCAAACACAGTATTAGTATGGTGTTCCTAATAATCCTTTAGGTGAGTGTAGGTACACCTGTTAACACAAATATCTAATCAGCCAATCACATGGCAGCAGCTCAATAAAAGACATGATCAATATGATCTGCTGAGGATTAAACTGAGCATCAGAATGAGGAAGAATCTGCAGTGAGGCTATCTCCATTTCATAGAGCCCTATGTAATATTTATGTAAGATATTTCTGTAAGGCACAGACTCTATTGCATATTAATACCCAGAAGAGCATGCAAATCAGAGACGTGCCCACCTACATCTGCACACGCCAGAGGAACAGATCACTGGAGAAAACCTTCAGAGACACAATCACTGCAGCCATCCAGATCTTTCACATATCTCATCCACTCATCACCACCTCTTACTGAGCTGACACATTCACACAAACACTCACGGAGTGACAGCGCTTTAAAGACAAACACACTACAACTCCATAACCAAACACTCGTGATGACAGGAGAACGGCTGTGTACACAAGCAGCACAATGTGCTCCATCTTCTCATCTATGCCCTCATACATTGGTATGGACACTGAAACAGAGAGCACAGATACACACAGACACATGGCGGCTGAGTATGATTCCCTGTGAACACACACACACACACACACACACACATTACATAAAGCCCCAGCATTACTCAGCATCATCACACATCAGAGCAAGGATGACTCAGATCCCTGTAGAGTAAGCTGGTGGATGTGTCCAAATTAACTGGCATTTTTTATTATTGGTCTCATTAGATTGATATTGGAAGCAGATGATTTTTAGGTCTTAGTACACAAATACTTGATTCTGATTGGTCCGTTGTAGCATTGAGCGGTCAAATATACCAATGATTCTTGACAATCCGTCTCTTGTTCTCAATGTGAATATATAGTAAAGTGTAATTTATTCCTGTGATCAAAGCTGAATTTATCATCATTACTCCAGTCTTCAGTGTCACTGATAATAATCATAAATGTGTGTTGAGCGTCAAATCCTCATATGAGAATGATTAGTGAAGGATCATGTGTTGAGAACAGCTGAAGAATGAGAGTGATCGTTCATTACAGTTCAGTTCAGTTTAGTTTATTGTCAGCATCCTCAGATCCTTCTACACGTGCACCATAGAGAGCATCCTGACGGGCTGCATCACGGCCTGGTTCGGAAACAGCACCGCTGGCAATCGTAAAGCTCTGAAGAGGGTCGTGCGAACTGCCAGCCACATTGTTGGAGGTGAGCTTCCCTCCCTCCAGGACATCTACACCAGGCGGTGTGCAAGGAAGGCCCGGAGGATCATCAGTGACTCCAGCCACCCGTCCCACAGACTGCTCTCTCTGCTGCCCTCAGGAAGACGTCTCCGCAGCATCCTATCCCGCACTAGCCGACTTAGGGATAGCTTTTTCCCTCAGGCTATCAGACTATTGAACGCTCAAAACTAATACTCTCTACAGCATACTCCCACAATATGGCATGCCACACACGCACTCAACTATAACAGTCAACACTGGACTATATACACACACTTCATTTATCACCGCACTATCTACCGGTTACCACTGGATACATCCGATGCACACTCATGACATTCTGTATCCAGTTCACATACAATCATCATCATTTTATACGTACAAATGTCAATAATGTAGAACGTGTACATTTGTGTATAGTGTTTAATGTGTACATTTTGTGTATAGTGCTTAATGTGTATATTCTGTGTATTGTGTTTGTGTACAGGGTCTAATGTGTATATTCTGTGTATAGTGCTTAATGTGTATAGTGCTTAGTGTTTAATGTGTATAATGTTTAATGTGTATAGTGTTTAATGTGTATAGTGCTTAATGCGTATAGTGTTTAATGTGTATAGTGTTTAACGTGGTGCTAACTGTATGCATGTACTTTCAGAGTATAATGTGTAATGTAGTACTGACTGTAAGTATGTCCAATAGTACACTGTGTGTACTAACTATATGTATGTGCACATTGCACTTTTTTCTGTTTTTACCTGCTTAAGGTTGTATGGTTATGTTAACTGTTACTGCAATTGTCTGGAGCACGCTCCTAAGAATTACACACACCTCAGTCAGGATATGAGCTGTAACGGAGCGAGTGAGCCGGTCACCTGTGGTTCCTCCGTCACAGAGAGCTCAGTGTGTGAGGAAGAACCGTCCATAACTCGCTGTGTGTGATGAGACCCTCTGTGGGAGATGAGGATACACATCAGGGTTTGTGTATTGAATTACACCAGGATATAACACATATACCCCCTTTGAGTAAACCGGCCCATGAGTTTCACATTTCCATTCATCATTTGATTGTAGCCCCACACACACACACACACACACACACACACACACTGAAATGCAATGCTCTCCTCGTGTATTTGCTCTTTACTGTCGATTGATGGAGATGTGTGTTCATGACTCACATCAATACATGGCTCAGGTGTTTGGGAGAGCTGTGGATCTCAGGTCTGACTCCAGGATAACTGGCCATATGCCAAACAATTATTCTATGAAAGTGTTAAGCAAACAAATACTGGCGCTCAGAATAACAGTAGTGATAAAAATACAGCTGCTTTCACTCATTTTTGTTTAGCAGTGAAACTTTTCACATTTAACTAATTGGTTAAATAACTAATTTTGTTATTATATATTATTATGATGTTATCAAAATGCACTTTTGTCGGTTTGCCTAAAAGAAAATGCAAACACTTTCATGATTTACGTCAAGATGACTTTATGAACGATTTACACAAAAATGCATTCATATACACATTTCATGAATGATGCCCAAAGACAGGATATGAAATCTGAACTCTACAGGGTCATTCCCTGTCAAATCAACCACATTTCAGAAAATTCACATTTTCATTTTTTATTTTGTTAATATTTTTTTCTTTACAAAGACAAACATAAACAGTGATGAAAGCCACAATATGAAATGTCACAGATGTATATTGACGGAGTAATCTCTGTTTTGTAGAGGAGGGTCAATGACAGTTTCCACCTGAGATCTGGAGCCAAGTCACAGGGGTGTAAACATGACTTTAGAAAGATGGCAGCATCATTATTTTATTCTCACACAGAGATTGGTAGATCTATTAGTGAAATCTGTTGACTTTATCAATCTTTGGCTCATTATATGCCAACGGTGAGCGCTCAAACATGGGGAAAAGGCACTTCTTGTGTGCTTTTGCCCCAAATTTGAGTACCTGTAACTCAAGAAGTATTAAAGATATCTTAATATCCTTTTAGATTCTGGTTCTTAAACTTTTATTTTGGTTTCTCCAATTTAAAGGTCCTCAATGGTTCAGTCTCAGAGATATGATGATCTCAATGCGGCTCCATGAGTAAACTGGTCAATTTGACATTTTCAGTGGTGAAAAACCAAATGTGGGCCTCATTACATACGGCTGATAATTTTTATTTTTATTTTAAAGAGGAATATATAAAGAACAAGTAATGTTAAAACTAGAAATGTATCTAATTGTTTTTCTTTTACACCCCTGTAACTTGGCTCCAGATCTCAGGTGGAAACTGTCATTGAGCCTCCTCAACAAAACAGTGATTACTCAGTCAATAAATCATATTTGGGCTTCCATCACTATTTGTTTGTCTTTCAACAGGAGAAAAACAAAATCAAAAATTTGAGCCAAGTTGACAGATTGACCCAATAGTAATATGAAACGGTAACATCTGTGAAAAATGTCGAAACCGTGAAACCGGCTTGGCTTGACCTCACAGTAACTGACAGCGATGTGCATCTGTCACTCTTACATGCATGAAATGGAGCATTTCTCCACTGTGTGATGCCTTACCCACTCGCTCCATCAATCCCAGAATCCCCTGCTGCTCAGCTCCAGTAGAGAATGAACTGAAAGGCCTTTTACCCCTAAGGACGCTCACAGGGCGACTCTGTGCGTGATGTGTAACCTTCGAGCGCGCAGCAGGAAGTTTCAACCCTAATCAAACGCACCCATCGACTGCCGGTCAGGAAACGCCAGCGGGACCAGACACACTTTCCCTGAGAAACACACCGCCTTCAGTCCTGTCCGAGGGAATTACGTGTCCCACTAACACACGCCGTCTGTTACTCATGACTTCTGCACTGAAAGATGATATGATGATGCTCTGTATGAAACTACGAGTGCTTGAATTCACTTCTGTTTGAAAATATAAATGGATTCAGTACCGTAACCATGTCTTAAACTTGTTGGTCATTCAGTGTTTCCAAAAAAAAAAAAAAAAATTAAAATAATACTGATAAGATAATAATACTAGGAATTCTACTACTAATAACAATATAAACCACACTAAGGATTGATGAGCTGCTGGGTTTATGACTATTATTCACGTTACCTGCGTTCGCTCTGATGGTTTGCTGAAATAGAAACCAGCCAATGAGATTGCAGTTCGAGCATTAGTTTCTTCTTGTTCATAAAGGCGGAATAATTCCACATGAACGTCACTATTTTACAGGAAAATACTACAAAGAATATTGTTTACATGTAGCACGTTAATTCTGTGTGGTATAAGACTCTCCCGCTCTCTCTTTGGGTGTAATTTGTCCATTTGTAATTATTCAGGGAACTCGTCCCCCTCAGTGTCTATGGCGGTTACGGCCCTGAATGGATCCGCTCACTCCAGACCTCCGTGAGTGAAGGACACAGTGTGGTGCCGTTAAATGGGTCGGCAGTATTGATGAGATCTCCCCGGCGGAGGACTGAAACAAGCCAGACTGTTCAATGATCATTAGTGATGCCTCGTCAAACAGGTCATGTGCAGCTGGAGATGCGTTGGCTTGTGATCGACAATCTGTCAGTGTAGTAAAGCATGTCGTAGTAAAACTCTTACAGTAACAGTTCAAGAGCAGAGCTGTGAGGGTCAATGCAAAGTCAACAGCCTTAAAATGACAAATCAGAGACGCTTCAGTCTAATGAGAGAGTCAGGTCTGCAGGAACACAAGTATACATCAGTTACACCGCTCGGAGCCTGAAGTCAGCACAACTATAGTAATAGTATATAGTATATATATAATAGTAATATAGAATTTACTTTGTACTTTTTCATGTAAAATTACATTAGTTTTTATTCTACTTCAACCCAGGATCATTTATAATAGTAATATAGAATTTACTTTGTACTTTTTCATGTAAAATTACATTAGTTTTTATTCTACTTCAACCCAGGATCATTTTTATCAGAGTATATAGACACACACTTCTGAAGTTACACGAGAAATGACATTAAACCAAGCGAGCATGCGTACGCACACACAGGAGCCCAGCTGCACCGACAAGGATCTCGATTTGCCATGAAATGACTTAAATAAGAAGTGTTTTTCCTCCACGTGCCCCTGAAAGGCCTCACTAATATCCTGCCCTGCAGAAGCCCAGTGGAATCACTGAACGGAGCGCAGCCTTCTCTCGGGTATCGGCCCTCGTCAATGAACACTAGCCTTCTCTCGGTATCGGCCCTCGTCAATGAACACTAGCCTTCTCTCGGGAATCGGCCCTCGTCAATGAACACTAGCCTTCTCTCGGGTATCGGCCCTCGTCAATGAACACTAGCCTTCTCTCGGGTATCGGCCTCGTCAATGAACACTAGCCTTCTCTCGGTATCGCCCTCGTCAGTGAACACTAGCCTTCTCTCGGTATCGCCCTCGTCAGTGAACACTAGCCTCTCGGTATTGGCCCTCGTCAGTGAACACTAGCCTTCTCTCGGGTATCGGCCCTCGTCAGTGAACACTAGCCTTCTCTCGGGTATCGGCCCTCGTCAGTGAACACTAGCCTTCTCTCGGGTATCGGCCCTCGTCAATGAACACTAGCCTTCTCTCGGGTATCGGCCCTCGTCAATGAACACTAGCCTTCTCTCGGGTATCGGCCCTCGTCAGTGAACACTAGCCTTCTCTCGGGTATCGGCCCTCGTCAGTGAACACTATCCTCCATACGAGCCGTACGAGTGTGAAGAAAGACCTGATTCACATCAAACACGCCACAGAGTCACAGCTGTGAAACTTGCCTTATCAGTCTATTAATTTACTCAGAAATACATCAGAATGCATTTCTTCATTTCTATATTAGCCCAGGTAAGGCATTAAACACTACATCTGTTTCATTCCTGGGTCCGTTTGGACCCGGTGTGATGTGAGCTTATAAAACATTATTTTTCATAAATATTTTTCAACTGAAACCATATTGTATCTAATCCATAATGTCTCATTAATGAGTGAATGCCGAAAATGCTTAAAGTGTTGAATATTACCATGTTTTTACCAGGCGCTTACTTAATTTACCCTCTTTTCACCAATTAAAAAAAAATTAAAATGTACTACAGTAAAAACCAGCATGATGCAAGAAAATATACACATCATTTATCTATCATTTTTATAAGAATTATTGATGAATTATATGAAATTTATAAGAAAATATAATATGATAATTATCAGTATGAACTTCAATGGATTCACTTCAATTCATCTGAACATAAAACTCATGACTGCTCAAAACTAATACATAATCAAAACAGCATCAGTATTACTCTGTTTTCAACCTAAATATTCATTTTACTTGCATAAACTTTTACAGTCACTTTTGCAGTCATAGTAGGAAAGACACAATGTGTGTGTGAGTGAAAGCGACTAAATGCATTTTACAGAAGTCATTTGAGACAAATATAACTAATAGATGCATAATTTAATTCTTAATATATATATATGATTTGTATATGAAATATATAAGATTTGTACCTCCTCTGAGTCAACGCGGACCCAAAAGCAGTAAGATTGGTAAAATGTATGTTTTTGCATTAAAATGGCCTGATATAAATTCTTGAAAAGAAACCACTAAGTTGTTTGGCATAATCTTACATTTCTTAAGGGAAAAGAAGCATACATACATTCACAGAAAACAGCATATGAATCTTATGATCCTCGGTGTCGTCTGCCAGATGCGTCCGCAATCCCTTCAGAAATAACCCGACTGGTTCTGCTCCACTAGCTTTAGGATTGAATGGACCTGACCTCGGCTCTGATTGGCTCTTCTCTTCAGAAAGACACACCCCCAAGGCATTGATATGTAGGCTAAATCTGAGCGGTCGATGTGCGGATGCTTCTCAATGACCCATTTCTTCAGCTCAGTTTGCATTAGCAGACAAATCGGAAGCAAATCAAACTCATATCCTGTTTTCCATGAACTGCCCCATTCAAAGGGAATTGTGCAGGTAGAAGTGCCAGTGTCTGCTGTGTGTAAAATCCACACACTCCATGTTGAGTAAGTGCCAGTTCTCCTGCATCTCGTGTTGCGGTCTCCTTCTGGCTGATCTCAGAGATCTGTCCCTGTGCCATTTTCCCAAGGTTTGCTCCAGCACTCCTTTGGATCAGTCATTAGCTGCCTGGAGAGATCCCGTTAATCCGAGAGTCCTGTGGGCAGGATCCTGCCATTGTACAGCCAAGTAGGAAAACTAAAACCTACTCACCGTTTAATACGACTTGCCTTGTTTGAACTAAGCGAATATGAAGAAGATCATAGTGGGAAAACCTGAAACACTCCTGCACTAAAGCTGGCATTAAACGGCATTTCACCCGGTCTGCATTCATGTCTGAACCGGCACAATAAATAAAATCACAGTAGAATAACTTATCGATTGCATCTGAAGCAGGAAGATTTACATCCAATCACATTAATGATGCTAATAAATAAAAATCACACAATGCACCGGCGATTCAGTGATATCCCAGCAGTCGTGGTCTTGAGCGGTCTTGAAACAAAACCCAGAGTCCTGGAAGTCTGAGACCGAGACAAGACCTTCAGAAACGGTCTTAATACTGGTCTTGAGTGCTACAACACTAATGTCTACTGTCCTACTAAAACAGCACAGGTAGCATTCAGTGTGTTCTGCAGTACATATAGCAAGCAAGCTTTTTTGCTGATCTCCCAGGTAAAACTATAGATCTACACTAGGACAGAGAGGCTGGTATCCAGTGGGATGTAGGGTCAGATCCCAGTGAACACAGAGCGAGACCGGATTAATGTAATGAGCTCTTTCATTACACACGCTCTCCTCCCGCAGTAAATGAGCTTTTCTTGAAGGGATGGTCACACTGGATTTGCAACCGTAAAGGCTGGAATACACTACACAACTTAACTTAAACACTAAACACACCTTTACAACAAACTCAGACACATACAGAAACACGCGCATCACTGCACATGACAAATGAATGAGTTCTAAAATCAGCTCAAAATATCAAACATGTCTGATCTCCTTCGACTGGATGGAATCAAAGTCTGAAGATTTGTCCATCATACACTGCATGATTTTCTGTTACTTCTGTAAACTCCTCATAACTGCAAATGCTGGCGTATTCCAGCCTTAAAGTCTCCATGTAATCAAAACTGACTTATCTCTAAACAACCTAAGCCTAAGCAGGACTTTATTACACAGATTTTTTCATGGTCTGAAAAAGGCATTAGTGAATAATGACTGAACTTTCACTAGGGTTAGTGACATTTACATAAACTCCGCCCCCGGGAACATGTTGAGAGGAAGAGCTGCTGTAGTCGAGCACATTTGGGAGTCGCTCAAGCTGTCGTTCGTCTCTCACATTTATTGATACAGTACGAACACAAACGCAATAGCATGTCATAAAGCAAGATGACAACATAAGTTATAACTGTAATTAAACTAAACTATCTCTGTTCTCTCTTCATCAGCAGCTTCACCCTCTCTTGAAAGGGTACGGGAGCAGCAGCTCATTTGCATTTAAAGGGGGACACACACAAACAGCACTTTTTTCCTCACCCTCAAAAAGTGACAGTTTTAACATGCTATAAACAATGATCTGTGGGGTATTTTGAGCTAAAACTTCACAGACACACTCATCAGAGACTTATTTTACATATTGCAAAAAGGGGCATTATAGGACTCCTTTAAATTTCTGTAAGTTAATTCAACACTGATAAAACCATATACCATCATACAAGATTCACATGCCTATGAGTAGATGAAGATTGAGAGATTTCAGTAGGTAAAGAGCAGGTAATGGATCAGATTCCTAAACTCTAAGGCAATAGATTTGCAGCCCACAGAAAGTCACAGAGCCATACAGACTTAACACGAGTTCAACTGTGGGAAACCCCCCGGGATATTCCTTAGTGATTCCTTGAATTTAACCCTCTCCAAGGAGATTACCCGTGAATTACAGCTTGCTGTTGAGAGCCACACACACACACACACACACACACACACGCGCATCTGTTTTAGCTCTATAGGATCGTTCTATATTAGGAGACGATTAGGTCACTTCCACTAATACTTCACTTCCAGGATATTAGAGTCAATGTGAACTCAGGTTTTTGGCACTATAGGACATTTTCAGTCAGTAAACCTTTGTTGAAAATGGTATGAAACCAACATAAAAGAGTACAATTCTGAGAACCTAAAAAAACTAGGTTGTTTTATTCCATCTCTTTCTCATGGATCCTTGTATATACATGAGTCTATCATATTCTGTCAGAGCATTATATGGGCAGAATGAAAGAAATAAAGACAAGATTAATCATGCTGGATCAACTTCCAATTCACGTCAACAGAGCCTGAGGGTGTGACACACACACACACACACACACACACACACACACACACACACACACACCTGCGCTGGATAAATGAAATACTCAAGAAGCTTGACATACAGAGTTTCGCTCTACCTCAATACACACACACACAAACAAACCTCCGGCTCCTTAATCGGAAAGAGCTGATTTAACCAGAGGTCATGAACCTTGGACTCTCGTCAAACCTGGTGTGTGTGTGTGTGTGTGTGTGTGTGTGTGTGTGTGTGTGTGTGTGTGTGTGTGTGTGTGTGTGTGTGTGGGGCTGATAATGACTCCATTCTCTGATCTTCATATTTCATCCCTGAGGAATCCCTCAGACAGAGGACGTTCATTCAGAGGCGACTGAACAAACAATACGGAGACATTCAGAAAGAGACGTTCATGAATAATCTCTACAGACTTTCATAATAGCTAATTACAGCAGGAAACCGAGAGGATTCCAGCAGAAACCAGATTATATAAGCAGCTAAAGGAACAGATTTACATGTGTTTCACAAACAAGCAAGGTTTACGCTCACTGTAATATAATACAATGCATGTAAGGAACCTTTTGTGAGGCATTCAAAAATCAAAATTCTTATAAATATCAATGCATGTGGAGTGGCAAGGTGCGTTCAGGTGGATTAACTCTATGGCATAGCCAATATAAATATTCAATATGCCAAGCACTCTTTGGATTTGACCAGTCTGTTAACACTAGAACCGACATGGGGTCAAATTTACCCATGGCTGTAAATTTGTAAGATTTTCAATAAAATCTCTCTCACAGTCATTGACTTTTACTGAAATTGTGTTATTTACAATCCCCTGTTGTTAAAAATTGTTTAGATAAAACCAGATTAAAAAACAGGGCATATACCTAAAACTGTCAGCAGGTCAAATTTACCCCTAAATAACTCCTTTCTCTTCACGCTGTGTTTGCATGTCGGCTTACTGTAAACGTTCAAATGAAGATGTTTTAGCATACTCATAAATCTTCAAACTTTGGATTAATTATTCATTTTTGCTTTACAATTTTTATTGTGTATTGTTTGCTACTGTGTTGCTATTTATTCAAGTCTGCCCAAGTCCTGAAAAACAATTTTAATGATTACCAAGAGTTTATTGGTGTTGTTCTCATATTCAAATGATAATTGATATAACTAAACAAATTAATAATTAATCAGGTGAAACTGTGCGCTTGAAACATACATCCTATGCAGTGCGGTGAATTATTATTGCTCTTTAATGTCTATTTAGGGCATTTTAGTAATTTAAATAACATGGGTTATATTGATTATACAATTATTAATGACATTTTATTATAATATTAGACCACCCAAATATCTAATTATTTCCTTCTAATTCTCATTGCAGGCTGGTTTAGCCTATACTCGCCAAAAACTGATTGGTGTATCCTGCTTAAAATAGCATAAAACAACAGGACAAAAACATAGTCGATGACTAAAAATAATCATTTCATGACTCTAGACATTACTTTGTGAAGACAGTGGCATTATACGTTTTTAGCCGTATCAAAACAGTAATCATGTGCATGGGTAAATCTGACCCATGGCAGCTCTAGTGTTAACGGTGCAGTGAGCGATGTCTGAGAAGCACTGTTGATATTTGAAATCAACCAAAAAGACACGCCCCTCCCTTCATTGCTCCGCCCACAAATTCACAAACACACAATGCAAGAGTGGATGTTAATCATAGATGAAGCGAAGCAAAATAACACTGCAAAAAACGAAAGACGAATGAACGACAAGGAAGAACAAAAAATGAACACACAAGAGTATATATAAACATAAATTATATATTAAAATTAAAATATATAAAAGCAAGAGTTATCCGTCAGTCTCCAGCAGCGACATCAGTGGAGGGCAGAAGCATCCTGAACAGCCCCATGTGCCCACCCTACACAAAATCATTTATATGACAGGAGTTACGACTAACAATGGGGAACGAGTAATGCCAGAATGCCAA
The DNA here is from genome assembly GCA_018749465.1 of Paracanthobrama guichenoti. NCBI lineage: Eukaryota > Metazoa > Chordata > Actinopteri > Cypriniformes > Gobionidae > Paracanthobrama > Paracanthobrama guichenoti. The sequence goes on from JAGHMJ010001908.1 coordinate 392,565, forward strand.
TCATAACAGGCACACTGAGCTCAGACGACAACACCAGAACATTCCCACTGTCCCTCACTCAGTGACTCAGCTCACAGGGAACTGTGTGTTTGCAAGCCATATTTGAGTTATAGCTCCATCAACGCCAGTGTTTCTCTGAACAACAGTTCATGTTACATCAGAACATCCCCTAAGAAACATACAGACTTCTAATGAAGAGCTGGCAGCCCAAAATTTGAAGCCCACAAAAGTGCATCCATCCATCATATAACTGCTCCACACGGCTCCAGGGCGTTAATAAAGACCTTCTGAAGCAAAGCGATGCGTTTGTGTAAGAAAAATACTAGGGTTGTGCCGATGGACGATATCGACATCACGATGGAGCGCAACCATCGTGATCCCATGCCCCGTTGTGAGTCTTGCAAGTGCGACACACACTAATCCTAGTCTCTTCTATAGTTAACCTTAAAAATTTGGCAGGTATTGCTCTGTAAATTAAATTGAGAATATAACTAATGCATATACGCTATTTTAAATACTGTAGTCTATGCCAGAGACGTGACAGTGAGGCAGGCTACACAAATATTGATCTTGACATTGTTAGCTTCTCATCTTACACTGTACATTTAAATTAAAATATTTAATTTTGTACAGGAAAACAGCATAGGCTACAAAATAAATTATGTTATTGAAATATTGTAAAGTGGTAATGTGAACTACACGAATGAACGTTTAAAAAACAATATGCAAAATCAAAATGAACAGCTCCATAACGGATTGCGAAATGTGCGCGTAACCTATTGGAGTCATGTTGGGTTAGTAAAATAACAAAATTATAGGCTAGTTTATAAGTAGAAAAAAAGATACGTATATGTAAAGAGATAGGCCTATAGTAAAATAAAAAGTGCTTAAAAGTGCACAACTCTTCTTAAGTGGAAGGAAGCTACTTTTTCCCCCTCACGTGCAACCTATATAACCTTTTTTTTATTTTTCAAGCAGAAAATAATATTTATGTAAAGAGATATAGCAAAATAATCGAATAGCCCTAAGCACAGTCAAGTTCGCTTGTGCATTTGCAGCCTTTTATGCTATTGTAAGTTGTAATATTATATTTATTCTGTGTATATCTGATTAAAGGGATACTTCAGCGATTAGCATTAAGCTTTGATACAGTAGAAATCCGGCAGTATATTTGAATGATCGTAAATGATTTTATTATTATGAAACAACGGTAGGAGCGGTGCCGCAGTGGGCAAGTGATCCAGTAGCAGTGGCTTTGGGAGTGGCCTCGTAGGGCAGCGATGCAAGTGCATTCTGGGAGTTGTTGTCTTTCATCCACATGAGCCAAAAATACATTTTCTGGCTCTTCTCAGTCTAGAAGGCACCAAATTCAAAAATAATTTCACATTAATAAATGACCCAGTACACAGTCATCTTCCCAGCACTGAAGTACCCCTTTAATCTCATATAGGCAGAGGCGGATTAAGGTGGTCAGGGGCCCCTAGGCTGCTCTTTGTGTAAGGCCCCCCTTAATCATTATGCGTTACTGGAAAACTTTATTTAGTGCCATACATGGTCCACACACAAATATGGTGAAGCCATAGTGTAGAACACCCTGTTTTACCAAGACACAAACCACTGTGCAACACACTAAACTGTGTATAAAACAAAGCCATAATAAAAGCGGCGGGATTCCCTCCATCGCAGCTGACCGACGAGCTGGTCAACAATCGCCGCTTTTCCACCGTCGGGCCGAACAGTTCTTAGAATAGCAAGGAACGGTTCCCGTTGTGTTTCCACTTGAGCCTGGTTCGGCACGCCAAAATAGAAGCTCAAGCATGTTTCTTTTTATTTTTTTTAAAGTCTAGCCAATCTGGGCCCCTGCACACGTGGGAGCCTAGGCAAGCCTGTGCGTTAATCCGCGCCTGCATATAGGATGCATTTGGTGAGTTTTAACGATCAGTAAAGCGCTTCATTGTACCGGTCAGCTTCAGCGCGCGCAGTTCAAACAGAAATGCACATCATTATTAACTAATGGGACCGTCATATATATATAACACTGTACTGAGAACACTTCTGTAATAAAACGCTGTGACTTCTCAGGGTTTAGCTGTTGTGTTTCAGTGCTGTTGTGGGAAGAGCGCGTCCACAACGCATTGTGACCAGCACAGGCAAGTTCGCTTGTGCATTCGCGTCATTATAAGTCGTAATATTAAGTTTACGGAGTATAAACGTGATTAATCTCATATAGGATTTTGTTGAGTTAATAACCCGCAGCGCTTCATCGCTTCAGTTTCAGCGCGCTCTCAGAGAAGAGCATCCACAGGAGTTATAGGCCTTCACCTGTGAGTGATTTTGTGCAAATATAAGTTGCAATATATTCATAAATATCTGATTGTTCTCATATATGATGCGTTTAGTTGTTAATTAACCGTCTAAGAGCTTCAGTTTACGGTTGCTCATTCTCTTCAGCTCGCTCTCAAACACTATAGACTAATATTAAAGAGGTTTACTATTACTGTAATATTAAACTTTTTTTTTTCCAAAACACCAAAGCATTATTTGTAATAACTAGCATTTTTATTGTTCTCGTTTTATTTCCATCAACAATATGGTTTGATTAAATAATTTGCCATTGATTTGGCATCAATTTGGTTATTAGTTGGGTTAGTAAAATAATGAAATTATAGTTTGTAAGTAGAAAATAATATTTATGTAAAGAGATATAGTAAAACACCCCCCACCGACAATTTTACTGTAAACATCGTCAACTGCCAATTAAGGGGACATCGCTCCAACCCTAAAAAAATATCCAAATTTAAAACTTTATAAAGTAAAATATCTACCTTCCACATAACTGGCACACCGATGACGTCAATTTTGGGCTCCCATTCACTCCCATTATAAAGCTTGGAAGAGCCAGGACATTATTAATATAACTCCAATACACCTAGGATGACTTCATTTTGGTCATTTTTGTTGAACTATCCCTTTAACAAGTTATCGCAGATCACATTTTTATTCAGTATTGTGCAGCCGTAACTGATGCTTTCAATAAATTACAAAGGAAGCCTCAACACACAACTGTTTCAAACTCACTGACTGTACATGAACTCTGGAGTAAATGGAGAGCACAGACATCTGAAGCTGCTTTTCTCAACTCCAGGTACAATGAGAACAAAAACAGATCCATCTGTTCTCAATCAATTCACTTCCGGGTCACTGAAAGAGGTTTGAGTCCAGTTATTCTACAGAGAATAAGTGTGAATGCCCCACAGAGCAACCATCTTTCATGGCAAAGCATGACAAGGCAACATCAAGCTACAGCAAACGGGCCACAAGAGTATGTGTGTCTTTATAAGGGATGACCAGACACACATCAGTCAGCAGAGGTCTGACTGTCATTCTCCAGCGTAATGACAGACTGCATTGTCAGACCGAGAGAGTGTGTGTGTGTGTGTGTGTGTGTGTTATGAGATGAGCGGTGTACTGGATTAAACATCCTAGGAATGTAACGGTGGAGGCCTGGTGTGTGTGTGTGTGTGTGTGTGTGTGTGTGTGTGTGTGTGTGTGTGGGTGGTTAAAAGAGGCTCTTTAAAATTTCTGAACTCTTTAAATGTGTGACATTACACGTATGATGACTGTACTGTCTGTCCGTCTAGACAGAGCACATCTGTATATGAAGCTCTGTAACAGAGTGTGTGTGTGTGTGTGTGTGTGTGTGTGTGTGTGTGTGTGTGTGTGTGTGTGTGTGTGTGTGTGTGTGTGTGTGTGTGTGTGTGTGTGTGTGTGATGATTCCTGAAAGGCTCCATTCATACGCGAGGTCAATCTGAATCTGAAATCCTGTGTGTAGGAAGACGTCGTATCCGATGACAACACCGACCACCATGGGAACCATGAGAACATGTGTCTCTGATGCCAATGTCTCAAAATGAACTCAATAACAAAATATGATTTATAAATGCATAACCTAATTTGCTTTCACAAAAACGATTCTCGTTCATCATACGAGCCGACTTTAACTCAGCATCCACATTAGAATGAGCTCAAATCAATAGAGAGGAATATCAGCCAGTGGATTCAAAGACAAGTATTCAGTTCTTTTGTCTTTGGGTCGTTATATATTTCTCACAGATTTCTGTATTTGTGTCTGTGTGTGTGTGTGTGTGTGTGTGTGTGTGTGTGTGTGTGTGTGTGTGTGTGTGTGTGTGTGTGTGTGTGTGTGATCTGCTCATGATGACAGCCCGTACCAGACTTCACATGAACCCACACCAAAAGCACTAGTGTGATATCACCGCATGGTCTCTAGAAACCGCCCCTTCTAACGTCCTTTCACGTCCGCAGACCTGCTGATCTAGGGCTCTTCATTACAGCTGTGTGTAAACATTGAGTGACAGCGTTGATGCGTATGAATGAAAGATGAGCACTGCTCCGTCTCTTTGCTGCTCATTTACTAGTCAAATCCTCAACAAACTGAAAGCAGAACCTGAACGACGAGCGAGAGCAAGACAAGAGCATCTCTCAACTGCTCGTCTGCTGGTACTGTCACACAATGTAAACTATATTATCGCCCGGCTACAATCTGCCAAATGCAGATATTAAAATATTAAAACATCTCAACATTCTGTAAAGCTGCTCCAAAACACTGCGGTTTGTGAAAAGCCTTTACAAATAAATGTGACTTAAGTGCAACAGAGTAGAAGAAAACTAGAGCAGAACTCATCATCACGATGCTGGGATGGTTGCCAGGGTGTTGCTAAGATGATGTTGTAGTTTTTATAGGGTGTTCTGGGAGGTTCCAGTTCTCCTTCAGAGCATGTCTATTATTGGCGGTGGGTGAAAACTGTATATCAGAGGACTTTTGGCTTTGTGGTTTGCTATTGGTGGATCTCATGTGAGTGACAGGTGGCCCCGCCCTCGTCATCAGAGAAGCAATGAAGTTATTCTGACTCAAGATTATTAACACAATAATGATGTGCACCCAGAAATCATTGAGAATAAACACTGCGATATTCCATTAAAAACTGGATCTAGTGAAGCTTGCCTGAGCAAACACCACTAAAGATCAGATCACTGGGCAGTGTTTGAGTGGTCATGTCCCTCTGAGTGAGTATATGGATAAGTGTGTGTGTCTGCGGTACACACACACAGCAGTTTCCCCTGATAAGCAAAAAGAGCCCAGCTCCCATGAGTGCATCACTTCTGTCCCACTTAAAACACCAACACACACACACTTGAAATACAGCACTCTCCTACTTCAGGAGGGTGGTAAGTGGGACATAGCTTTAGAGATCCAAATGTAAGTGTAAGAGTGTGTACCTTTCATGTTTAACCACAATGAAGAAAATCTCCTAACGGACATATAAAAACTGACCCAAGCTGTTTTTGTCAAAATGCATGTTATCACCTTAAAGATATAAGATGAGCCTATAGGTGAATAACACACACACACTCCCATTATTACACACACAGGGACACGCAGCAGCACGAGCACACACGCACTCTGGAGAAGCATTCAGTCTCTCCTCATGTAAATAGTGAATCCGCTCATGGTGCGAGCACAACTGTCTTTTAAAGGGAAAGGGAGATAAGGCTGTTATTGGTTTATCGCACGTTACGCACAAAACACACCCATGACTCATTAAGAGACAAGGCACAACCCTTTTGGACCATGTGTCGGACGTGCCGACTGTTTTTCCCGTCGTTAAACTAGGAAAAGTGGAATTGGACACGCCCTGAGAGCTCCTACGCCGTAAGCTTCAGACCATGAGCTCAGATCAGTGAAATACAGCCTTAAATGTCTCATTACATCCATTGAACTGCTTGATCAACTAATGAAATTGGTTTTGGAAGGTGAGTATACTGTAGGGCACACATGCACAAACACAGACCTAGCCAAACCATCGGAGCGGATCATGACAGACAATGCTGAACAAACCACTCTCATTTTCCAAAACAGCTCCAGGGAATGTCTCATCCATTCCTGCATGTTAGCAGAACAGATGACACAGCATTAAATGAGACAACTATAACACCGTCTAATGCTAAAATGATGAGGCACTGTGTGCGGTGAGCCTTGCCATAATGCATCTGAACAAACAAGAACATCTTACATGTGCACAAAGTTTCATCTGACCATCTCTAATCTTACGTTTATCAATGGCTCTAGTCCTCTTAGATCTTTGGTTGACCATGACATACTCCTGTTGTGTCTAGAGACTTGTGTGTGACTTCATGGCACTGTGTTACAGTGGTTTCGCTCTTATTTGTCAAATAGATGGTTTGCTGTTCGCCTGGGGCAATACTCATCTCGGTCACTGTGCTCTGCAGGCCGCTGCTGTTTTCCTATGTGGTCTCCATTTGTGATAAATATGGCGTCTTTTCATCTATATGCTGTGAGATTGCTTGAACAGACTTAAACTATGGCTTTCGAGCATTTTATTTTAAATCTAAATGAAAAGAAATCTGAAATCATCATGTTTGACCCAAAGGAAAGTGATAAACCGATCACTGCTGTTGTCATGTCATGTTTTATCAACTTCACCGTCTCAGTAAAGTTAAGCCCTTTTATCCACAAGCAGTTTTGAAACAGCAGTCCGTGCCTTTGTAACATCTCAGTTTGTATTATGGCATTTCTCATCTGCTATACTGGTCAAAGAGAAGAGCAAATATGACCATATTACACCCATTTTAATTCCTTTGCACTGGCTCCCTGTCATGTACAGGATTGACTTTAAACTCTTATTGTAAATAAACCAGGACTCTTATTTTGAAATGTCTGTGCTTTATTATTGCAGGAGCTCATTCAGATTCAGACTAGGAGATAAAATATGCATTCATACAATTGTACACGACACATTACAGTATAAACACTGTCATAATTGATCAGCATTAGTTCATAAGCGTCGCTGGCATAAATGTGCTATTCTTTGATTGTGCGAGCCTGTCGAACACACAACAGCGCCACCTTCAGGCTTTGAGATGTGAAGCGCTCACATTTATTTAATAAAATCACAGCATTTTGAAGATTAATAATCACATTAGGCAGTATCACCATTTATGATTTTCCATCCTCAAAAATATAAGACGCCTTGAATTGAAAATGCTACCCTGTTTGCTGTTGCTGCTGTGCTCGCATGTGCTCTGCTCTGCTCTGTTGGGATTTTTATTTGATATAATTCTCTGTTGTTTAAACTGCTAATTATAACCTACTCATCTTCATATATTGTCTAACATTGCCTACCACATTAAATCTGACATCACTAGCTTTTAATCTAAATCACTATCACACGTTAGCTTTTCGCTAGCCTGTTAGCTTGCCATCTCTGCACCCGGGTTTCCTGTTTTCTGAGTTCATTAAACAACTGTGGTGAGTTGGATTAATCAGCAAATACGGTAAGCCATGTCTTCTTCTCCAGTCATTGTCACTTGCACCGCATGTTTCATGTTTAGTGTATCTGTCTCCGTTGGCGAGCAGGGCTTCACATGTGATAAATGTAAGGAGATAGTCAGGCTGACGGAGAAGATTTCAGAATTAGAGACACACATCCAGACTTTATTTGAGAGTAGTGAGAATGTAACAGCTTTAGACACTGCTTTGGATGCGACTAGCTTAGTGAACTCTGTACATTGTTCGGTTCCGGCTGTAGAGCCCGTTCAGCAGGGCAGTTGGGTAACGGTGAGGCGGCATTGTCGCGGATAAAAAAAAAACACTCTTCCGTTCCGCTCAGAATATCAAACAGGTTCTCCCCACTCAGTGACGCACCCACTGAGAATCCTGTTGAAAGTGCCCTAGTTATTGGTGATTCTATTACACGGAACGTGAAAATAGAGACACCAGCCACCATAGTCACATGTTTACCGGGAGCCAGAGCACCTGACATCAAAGCAAATTTAAAAGTGCTGGCTAAAGCTAATCGTAAATTCTCTAAGATTATTATTCACGTCGGCACTAACAATGTTCGACTTCGCCAGTCGGAGATCACCAAAATTAACATTAAAGAGGTGTGTGAACTCGCAAGTACAATGGCAGATGCAGTTTTTTGTTCTGGTCCGCTCCCTGTTAAAAGGAGTGATGAGATACTTAGCAGACTATCATCACTCAATGGCTGGTTGTCTAAGTGGTGTCCGCAAAATAACATAGGGTTCATAGACAATTGGAAAAGCTTTTGGGGCAGACCTGACTGGTTGAAGAGGGACGGCATCCATCCTTCTTGGAGTGGTGCTGCTCTTCTCTCTAGTAATTTGGCACATAGTCTTAAAGCTAAACCTTGACTAACTGGGGCCCAGGTCAGGAAGCAGACGGGCTGGCTTACCCGACTGTCTGCTAGCTGTCTCCCGTTACAGAAGTCAGATAAATCCCAACACAGAGACTCTTTCACCTAGATATTATCACATAGAGACTGTGTCTGTTCCCCAAATTAGTAAATACAAAAAAACATCAAGACCATTCAACAGTAAAAACTTAAATTGATATCCAACAAATAAACAACAGATATAATACAGATAATCAAATGATAAAGCTCGGGTTGCTGAATATTCGATCCCTTTCCCCAAAAGCACTTATTGTTAATGATATGATTACAGATAATAATCTAGATGTGCTGTGTTTGACAGAAACCTGGCTAAAACCTGACGACTACATTACTTTAAATGAGTCCACCCCCCAAGATTATTGTTATATGAGCCTGGTTTCTCCCAAGGTTTTTTTTCTCCATTCTGATCCTGAAGGAGTTTTGGTTCCTTGCCACCGTTGCCTCTGGCTTTTGGTTTGCTCAGTTGGGGACACCTAAATCTCATCTATATTCCCGATCTGCCCGCATTGACACTATATGATACTGAAATGAGCTGGATAACATCACCGTTTCACCAGAATGGCTGTACAAATTCTGTTGCATTATTTTCCTGTTAACACTGTGAAGCTGCTTTGAAACAATTGGACTTGTTAAAAGCGCTATATAAATAAAGGTGACTTGACTTGAAGTATTTTTATCTTATATTTAAGAAACTGATCCACAGGGATTGTTTATTCACACACGTGCTCCAAAACACATTGTACATTCGCACACGTCTATTTTTAGTCACAAATGCAAGTGAAAAGGTCGCACTGTCGAGCCCTGAGATGAGACGCACAACAGTCATATAGTGAATAAATGGAGAGTATTACACTTTCCACATGGAACTTAAAACAACCAGGAAACCTCAATTGATTAAAAGCATATGGTCCATAACATCATACCCTAAAACAGTGTGTTGATAATCCCAATGTGTAAGTGTCCACCAGTGTATATACAATCCAACTGTAGTGATGATCCAATGAAACGCGATGTGGTTTGCTGGAAGTGTCCTCAATCCAGCTTGTTGTTGATCACCCTTTGGTTGTTTTTGCTTCCTTTATGCTGGCTATTTCCTGTCATGTGATCAGTCACAGTGGCAGACCCAGTAACACTTAAATGCTCTCTGAAGCATCCAAACAAACGTCTATTGACCATTTTAACAAAGAGGACCGATCTCTTTGATATGTCCCACCATGACCTTCAGCCAGAAATGCTCAAAGCACTGAGGAAAAACTGTGCTAATAAAGTCACTTCACTGGGACTTAAACTCTTTCCCCCATTGATGGGACTTTCCAGCTATCTGCGTTTTCACGGTTATACAGTAGGGTGTGCTATGACACATCTTCTGAAAGAGTACAGAATCTCCTGATCAAAACACAGGTAAAGAAGAAGCAAGTGATAGAAGCATTGACACACATGACAAATCATGATCATCAACATTAAACATCATAGAAATCAAATCTGCCTAATGTTACTGAGTGAAATGTCACCCCAGGACGAGCTCTAGGACTCTGAAGCTTTGGGGTGTTGATGGACTCCATCTGTGTTTGATCATCATCTCTCTGAATCACATCTGGATTCTCAGCTTTTTGCTCAAAATATTCCTTTTTTAATGGAAGTTACCCATTCAAGTGTTGATAAAAAAAGAATGCATGAAGTTAGAATAAAACGGGTTTTATGTTTAAAAGCAGAGGCTCTGTTCTTTATTTTGATATATTGCATGTTCAGATATGCATACAACAACGATGAACCATGAAACATTTGTGAAAATCATCAAAAATGCTGGTGGTGGCTGTCAACTTTTTTAACCACTTAAGCAACACCCTAGGAACCACCTAGAACACCTTAGAAACACTCTGGCAACGACTCAGAACGCCATAGCAACACCAGAACACCTTAGCAACACTCTAGCAACCACCCTAGCAACACTCTGGGAACCACCAGAACACCTTAGCAACACTCTGGCAACCACCCAGAACACCTTAGCAACACTCTGGTAACCACCCAGAACACCTTAGCAACACTCTGGCAACCACCCAGAAAACCTTAGCAACACTCTTTTCTCAGACTGATTTAACTCATGTAACATTAGATATGACCATCACAATCCATACGCTCTGTGACTTGGGTTTGAAGTAATGCAAGTATGACAGCGTTTATCTGGCCCTACAGGACACTGTGTCAGTCAGATCCTTTATAACACAATGACACAACCGGTGGATCAACTGTTTGCTTCTGCTGGAGACGGCTGACATACAGTAGGTGCTAGATCTAATAAAATGAGACGCACCTGGTCCGCGCACTGTGAAAACACTCCCGTTTCATAGGAACACCACAGCTGACACACACAATGGACACAAAAGCAGTGTTTCACTGAGCTCCGCTTACAAAAGCCTCTAGCTGAGGCGTGTGCTTTTCAATAAACAGTTATTTGGGGCATCTGGCTCTGGTTTTGACCACTGCAAGTCAGCCTGAACACACACCACACTGTGACTGCTCACAGACACACACACACATCTGAGCTCACCACAGTCCCATGAAGCACTGAAACTGTGAACGCAAACGTGTGTAAGAGGCAAGGATGAAGTGCCAGGATGTGTTTAATTCACTGCTTCAGTTGGGCCGTGACATGGTAAACGCTACTCTACTGAAGAAATCCAACCAATGCAATCATAAAACATTAATAGCATAATGAGTTATTAGATGAAGCAGCCAGTGTGTGTGATGCATGGGTTGTGAGGGTCATCATGAGCCAATGACGAACACTTATTATTGCTAATATCCTGAAGGAATGCTAATGGAATCCAACTGGATAAACAGAAAATGAACCGGGATAAATAAGACATAAATGTCAGTTCTCTCAGTGAGATCTTACCTGATGATGACATTCTCGCATTAGGAGTGATTCTGGATAAAGACAGAAATCCCACTGGAGTTCCTTTAGGATTTTTTGATTAAATAATTTCAGTGCAGTCATAACCCATAATCTGTGCATTCACTGCTGTATTACTGGAGTGAGAGCTTATCTGGATCCTTATGGGATCCATTAGGACCAGGGAACAATTCCATTAACATTCCTTCAGCTAATGTGTGCCAACAGGTGAACATGAGCAGCCCCACTAATGTACACACACACACACACACACCTGACACAGCTTCAGCGCGCGCTTCACACACACACACACACACACACCTGACACAGCTTCAGCGCGCGCTTCACACACACACACACACACACACACACACACACACACACACACCTGACACAGCTTCAGCGCGCGCTTCATACACACACACACACACCTGACACAGCTTCAGCGCGCGCTTCATACACACACACACACACACCTGACACAGCTTCAGCGCTTCATACACACACACACACCTGACACAGCTTCAGCGCACGCTTCATACACACACACACCTGACACAGCTTCAGCGCGCACTTCATACATACACACACACACACACACCTGACACAGCTTCAGCGCGCACTTCATACATACACACACACACACACACCTGACACAGCTTCAGCGCGCACTTCATACACACACACACACAGCGCGCGCTTCATACATACATACATATACATATATATATATATATATATATATATATATATATATATATATATATATATATATATATATACATACACACACACACACACACACACACACAGTATTCCCGAATAACGCAGTGGCATGACGTCACGCACCTCTATCCATCTCTGCGCCTCGCGCACCGCAGGTTCGGGCGCCGGTTCGGTGTGATGAGGATGAGGAGGATGATGATGATGATGAGCCTGCAGAGGAAGATGCCGTCCTGCATCCGAACCTCGACTCGCCATTTACAGCTGGTCCTTAATAAACCCCAGCTCACGCCCGATGAGTGCCGGAAAGACACGCAACTCGCCAGGTAAAGTTATTTCAGGACTCTGTGTGTGTGTCGTGACGCAGGGCTGCCGCACTCGCGCATGAGACGAGAGACGCGGTGCGCCTCAGACAGCCAATCAGAACGCAGCTTCGCATCCCAGCACGGCCTACCGGTCCAAACAGCCAATCAGAGTTGAGCACTACTCCCCAGCGCCGCCCACTTTACGCGCCCTGCTCCAGGGGCCGCACTTCATAAACTTTCATAAATAATTAATAAACACATATGAAGATACATTCAAAGATTGTTCCAGAAAGAAGTCACTGTGAATATCATTGCGTCAAACAATTATTTACATTGTTTTCTCTTTTAAATGATTTTCTTAAATGTATAATTTTGTGTGATCAGAGGAGTCAGTAAACCAAGCGACACGTGTGTGTTGTTACTGATGGCGAGATCAGCTGCTCGTACTGAGACACAATAAAGATATCTTTATAACCGTGTAGTGTTCGAACCGATGTTTCATGACGAAATCAAATCACAAGTCTGTTTGCTGATGTCATTAACCTGTGTTGAGTTTGACCCTGCACTGCCCTCTAGTGGACATCACGAGGGCAGTGCAACGACGACTACTTTACTTTAAATGAGTCCACCCCACAAGATTATTGTTGTAAACACGAGCCGCGTCTGAAAGGTAAAGGGGGAGGGGTTGCTGTAATTTATAATAATATCTTCAGTATTACTCAGAAGTCTAGTTTCAAATATAATTCTTTTGAAGTTTTGGTGCTTTATGTAGCATTATGTAGTGTAATTGATAAATCCCGTTTGACATTTGTGCTGGCTACTGTATACAGGCCACCAGGGCACAATACAGACTTTATCAAAGAATTTGTTGACTTTCTATCAGAGTTAGTACTGGCTGCAGATAAAGTACTAATTGTTGGTGATTTTAATATCCATGTAGATAATGAAAAAGACACATTGGGATTAGCATTTAGAGACATTCTAAACTCTATTGGAGTAAGGCAACACATGTCAGGACCCACTCATCGCCTTAATCATACTCTAGACCTAATATTGTCACATGGAATAAATGTTGATACCGTTGAAATTCTACAGCAGAGCGACGACATCTCAGATCATTACCTAGTATTATTTATACTTAATTTAGCTAAGGCTGCAAAGCCGTCCCCTCACTTCAAATATGGCAGAACTATCACTGCCGCCACTAAAAATTGCTTTGTAAATAATCTTCATCATTTTCATCTCCTCAGCATCCCAGATAGCCTAGAGGAACTCGATTTTGCAACAGAAACTATTGACACTCTTTTTTCCAGCACTTTAGACACAGTTGCTCCCCGGCACTTAAAGAAGCTTAAAGAAAATAGTCCAACGCCATGGTACAACGAGCACACCCGGACCCTTAAAACAGCAGCCAGAAAAATGGAGCGCAGCTGGAAGAAAACAAAACTAGAGGTTTTTCGTAATTCGTGGAAAGAGAGCATGATCGCATACAGAAAGGCCGTAAAAACTGCTAGATCTGCTTATTTCTTGACTCTCTTAGAAGAAAACAAACACAACCCTAGGTATTTATTTGATACAGTGGCTAAGTTAACCAAAAATAAAGCTTCTACTTCTCATGGTTGTAAACAGCACAGCAGTAATGACTTTATGAACTTCTTTACGTGTAAGATTGATAATATTAGGAAGAAAATTATAACCATACAGCCGTCTACTACAGTGTCACATGAGACAGAGCATTGTAGTGTCACTGAGAAAAAATTACATTCATTCACTGCTATAGGAGAGGAAGAATTGGCTAAACTCGTTAAATCATCTAAATCAACAACATGTATGCTCGACCCTATACCGACTAGGCTATTAAAAGAGATGCTACCAGAGGTCATAGATCCTCTTCTTAATATCATTAACTCATCTTTGTCATTAGGATATGTACCAAAAACTTTTAAGTTGGCTATTATCAAACCACTTATTAAAAAACCTCAACTTGATCCTACAGAATTAGTCAATTACAGGCCGATCTCAAATCTACCCTTTCTGTCAAAAAATACTGGAAAAGGCAGTGTCTTCACAATTATGTTCCTTTTAGAAAGAAATGGTATCTGTGAGGATTTCCAGTCAGGATTTAGACCGTATCATAGTACTGAGACTGCTCTCATCAGAGTTACAAATGATTTACTCTTATCATCCGATCATGGTTGTATCTCTCTATTAGTGTTACTCGATCTTAGCGCTGCGTTCGATACTATCGACCACAACATTCTTTTGAATAGACTCAAAAGAATGTTGGCATTAGTGGAACTGCATTGGCATGGTTTAAATCATACTTATCTGACCGTTATCAGTTTGTAGCAGTAAATGAATAGATGTCACACCGATCACAAGTTCAGTATGGAGTACCGCAGGGCTCAGTGCTAGGACCGTTGCTCTTCACCCTGTACATGCTACCACTGGGAGATATCATTAGGAAGCATGGCATTAGTTTTCATTGTTATGCTGAGGATACTCAGCTCTATATTTCTTCACGCCCTGACAAAACTTACCAATTCACAAGATTAACGGAATGCATAGCTGATATACACTCACCTAAAGGATTATTAGGAACACCATACTAATACTGTGTTTGACCCCTTTTTGCCTTCAGAACTGCCTTAATTCTACGTGGCATTGATTCAACAAGGTGCTGAAAGCATTGCTTAGAAATGTTGGCCCATATTGATAGGATAGCATCTTGCAGTTGATGGAGATTTGTGGGATGCACATTCAGGGGACGAAGCTCCTGTTCCACCACATCCCAAAGATGCTCTATTGGGTTGAGATCTGGTGACTGTGGGGGCCATTTTAGTACAGTGAACTCATTGTCATGTTCAAGAAACCAATTTGAAATGATTCGAGCTTTGTGACATGGTGCATTATCCTGCTGGAAGTAGCCTTCAGAGAATGGGTACATGGTGGTCATAAAGGGATGGACATGGTCAGAAACAATGCTCAGGTAGGCCGTGGCATTTAAACAATGCCCAATTGGCACTAAGGGGCCTAAAGTGTGCCAAGAAAACATCCCCCACACCATTACACCACCACCACCAGCCTGCACAATGGTAACAAGGCATGATGAATCCATGTTCTCATTCTGTTTACGCCAAACAACAGAAATCGAGACTCATCAGACCAGGCAACATTTTTCCAGTCTTCAACTATCCAATTTTGGTGAGCTCGTGCAAATTGTAGCCTCTTTTTTCTATTTGTAGTGGAGATGAGTGGTACCTGGTGGGGTCTTCTGCTGTTGTAGCCCATCCGCCTCAAGGTTGTGCATGTTGTGGCTTCACAAATGCTTTGCTGCATACCTTGGTTGAAATGAGTGGTTATTTCAGTCAAAGTTGCTCTTCTATCAGCTTGAATCAGTCGGCCCATTCTCCTCTGACCTCTAGCATCAACAAGGCATTTTCGCCCACAGGACTGCCACATACTGGATGTTTTTCCCTTTTCACACCATTCTTTGTAAACCCTAGAAATGGTTGTGCGTGAAAATCCCAGTAACTGAGCAGATTGTGAAATACTCAGACCGGCCCGTCTGGCACCAACAACCATGCCACACTCAAAATTGCTTTAATTAAAAAAAAAAATAATTTTTAATTATTGGACAAAAAAACTCTGCAAATAGTAATTTGAAAGCCACGTTTCTAACATCTGTAAAACTGCATTCTACCATCTTAAAAATATATCTACATTACGGCACATGCTTTCAATGCAAAATGCTGAACAGTTAATTAATGCGTTCATGAGCTCAAGGCAGATTATTGTAATGCTCTACTGGGTGGTTGCCCTGCTCGCTTAATAAACAAACTCCAGCTGGTCCAAAACGCAGCAGCTCAAGCTCTTACTAGAACCAGGAAGTATGACCATATTAGCCCGGTTCTGTCAACACTGCACTGGCTCCCTATTAAACATCGTATAAATTTTAAAATCTTGCTTATTACTTACAAAGCACTAAATGGTTTAGCTCCCCAGTACTTGAGCGAACTCTTAACGCATTATACTCCATCACGTCTATTGCGGTCTCAAAACTCTGGCCAGTTGATAATACCTAGAATATCAAAATCAACTGCAGGCGGTCGATCCTTTTCCTGTTTAGTGCCTAAACTCTGGAACAGTCTTCCTAGCATTGTTCCTAACACTTCCCATAACACCTGATCTACTCGTTACATCATAAGAAGAATGGCATCTACGCTAATGTTAGTCTCTCTGTTTATCCCGAGGTTTACTGCAGTCAGCCGGATCCGGGCCGTATCCAGATCAGATGGTGGACCTGCACCTCGACATGACCAACGCATCCCTGAAATGTCTGCAGAGAGCGTGTCAAATAAACTCCCCCCCGTTCCATTCCTGTTAACAATGTAAAGCTGCTCTGAAACAATTGGACTTAAAAAGCGCTATATAAATAAAGGTGACTTGACTTGACTTGACATCACGAGCTGCTGTCACTGCGAGTATAAACATGGACAGGGCTTTATCTCTAATTACTCAGGTACAATTCGTTTATATAACGCGTTCTCTGGTTGTGTATTTAAAAGTCACTGTTTCTGAATGTCATTTGTCATTTCTCACAGTTATTATGGATTATATTATTGTGGACTGAGTTGTTCCCTGTTCCCTTCCTAAGCACTGGTCAGGATGGACCAATCATGGTCATTTCAAGATTCAAGATTCAAGAGTTTTATTTGTCACATACACAGTTATATACAGAGTATACAATCGGCAGTGAAATGTAAACAGGTCCGCTCCATGGACAGTGCAAATTCACAGTTAAAAACACAAGGAGGAAATTATAATAGAAAAGGATAAGATATATATATATAAAAATATATATATATATATATATATATATATATATATATATATATATATATATATATATATATATATATAATATCTGTAGAATTATAAATAATCAAGTCAAGTAGAAGAAAAAAGTTAAAAAAATAAGAATAAAGAAGTGGAATAAAATAATTCAAGTAAACTGTAGACTTATAAATATGTGGTTAACAAATGTATAAGAGTATAATGTGCAAACAGGTTTGTAACAGGTTGTTACACAGTAACAACAACAAAAGAAAGTGCAGTGCAATGTCAGTGTGTCGATGCTTATCCTGAAGTGAAGTCACGTGATGTTAGGTGACTGAGTTCAGGAGTCTGATGGCCTGGGGGAAGAAGCTCCTCCTGAGTCTCTCAGTTTTGGCCATCAGGCTTCGGAAGCGCTTACCTGATGGCAGCAGCGTGAAATGAGGGTTTGCAGGGTGATTAGAGTCCTTGATCATCTTAGTAGCTCTACCTTTGCAGCGTTTGGTGTAGACGTCCTGCAGAGACGAGAGAGCTGACCCTGAGATACGCTCGGATAAGCGCACGACTCTTTGCAGGGCTTTGCGGTCATGACTGGTGCTGTTCCCATACCACGCTGTGATGCGTTAATGAGTTAATATACTTTCTATCGCCCCTAAATAGAAAGTTTTCAGGATAGCTGGTGAAACCCTGAATTTCCTCAGCTGGCGCAGGTGGTACAGTCTTTGCCTGGCTTTTTTTCACCTGTGTCTGAATGTGAGCAGTCCAGGTCAGGTCCTCTGAGATGTTTACACCCAGGTACTTGAAGCTGCTCACTCTCTCTACTGGTGACCCGCTGATCATGAGGGGGGAGTATGTCCGTTGCTGTCTCTTCCTGAAGTCCACAATCATTTCTTTGGTCTTGCCAACATTCAGAGAGAGACAGTTGTCCTGGCACCATGATGTTAGATGCTCCACCTCGTCCAAGTATGCCGTCTCATTGTTGTTGGAAATGAGGCCCAGGACAACAGTATCATCAGCAAATTTGATGATAGAGGTGGAGCTGTGTGTGGACAAACAGTCATGCGTGTAGAGAGAGTAGAGCAGGGGACTCAGGACATAGCCCTGTGGAGCTCCCACACTCAGGGAGATGGAGGTGGACTGGCCTATTCTCACCACCTGAGGCCTGCCAGTGAGGAAGTCCTCAATCCAGTGGCAGAGAGAAGGATTCAGGCCGAGATCCAGGAGTTTGGCGGTTAGCTTATTGGGAACTATGGTGTTAAAGGCTGAGCTATAGTCAATAAATAGCAGCCTTACATAGTTCCCACTTTTGCTGTCGATGTGAGTGAGGGAGGAGTGGAGGACATGAGAGATGGCATCTTCAGTCGATCTATTGGGAAGATAGGCAAACTGAAGAGGGTCCAAAGTGTCAGGAATGAAGGCGCAAATGGTGTTTTTAATGAGTCTCTCAAAGACCTTCATGACTATAGACGTGAGAGCCACTGGACAGTAGTCATTTAGGCAAGAGGGTTTACTGTTCTTAGGGACAGGGATGATGGTGGATTTTTTGAAGGAGGTGGGGACCACAGATGTAGCGAGGGACTCATTAAAGATAGATGTAAACAACCCAGCGAGCTGATCACCACAGGACCGCAGAACACGGCCTGAAATACCATCCGGCCCGGCAGCTTTCCTGACGTCCACACGCTTGAGTGCTCTCTGAACTTCATCCTCCGAGACAGAGATCACGTGGTTGTTGCTGCTCTGAGTGATTCCCTCTAACGCGCCACTTGGCGGAGTCGCGTTGCCACGGTTGCAGTCAAAGCTAGCGTAGAAAGAGTTTAACTCATTCACAAGCGACGGATCAGCGCTCACCTCTGCAGAGGATTTAGATCCAAAAGAGCAGATGGACCTCAGACCTTGCCACATGCGCCGCAAGTCGTTGAGTTGGAAATGAGACTCCGCTCAGTCTTTGTAACAGAGTTTTGCGCCTTTAACTGCACGTCTGAGAGCATAACAGGATGATTTGTATTCAGTCATGTTCCCCGATAGGAGACCGGCGTTGTATGCGGCAGTGCGTGTGTTCACTGCAGCGCAGATTGAATTGTTCACCCACGGTTTCTGATTTGAGAAGGACGTTATTGTTATTGTTTGCGTGGCTTGCTCTGTAAGCGTGTTGATGAAGCAAAGCGCCACATCTGTGAACTCACTTATGTCAGCTCGGACCATGTCCCAATCCACATCGTCCAGAGCTGCCTGTAGCGCGGTCTCTGAGTGGAGCGACCAGCGTTTAACTTCCCGCCTCACCGGGGGTTCCTGAACGAGCCTTTGTTTGTATTCGGGTGTGAGGAAAATGGCGGCATTATCCAATTTGCCAAACCCTGGAAGAGACTGCGCTTTATAGGCGTTCTTAAACGGAGAGTAGTAATGATCCAGTGTGTTTGCTCGTCGTGTAGGACAGGAGACGTGCTGGTGAAAGTTTGGCAAGTCTTTCTTTAGGTTTGCTTTGTTAAAATCGCCCACGATGATGAATGCCGCGTCGGGGTGTTTGTTTATGATGCCGCTGGCAACATCATGAAGGCCAGATAAAGCCAGCGCTGTGTCTGCCTGTGGTGGAATGTAAACAGCGGTCGCGACGACCGCAGAAAACTCCCTCGGCAGATAGAATGGGCGGCAGATGATTGTTAAATGTTCCAGATGAGGCGAGCAGGATCGTGAGAGAATGGTGATGTTCCTGGGGTCGCACCATTTCTTGTTGATCATGAAGCATACTCCACCGCCTTTGGATTTACCGGCCTCAGTTGATCTGTCCATCCGAAAAACAGAGAAGTTCTCCGACGGCATCACAGCTGTGTTCGGGACCGCAGGCATGAGCCATGTTTCGGACAAACAAAAGATGTTACAGTCTCTCAAAAGATGTTACAGTCCCGTTGAAAACTTATCCTGGCTCTAAGATCGTCCATCTTATTCTCCCAGGATTGAACATTTGCTAGAAGAATGCTCAGGAGAGGAGGGCTGAACGGAACGGCGACCGAACGGAACGGCGACCGAACATGGCGGCGCCATTTTCCGTTACTGAATAAGGGTTACTGAACTGAATAACGGTTACTGAATAAGGGTTACTTAAAAATACATTATATAGAGATTGCAGAGGTGACTTTCTCTTATGTTAAATGTCATTGCCTGACAGTAATAAACTTATAAAGATTATATGTTTAATGTCACGAATGTCTAAGCGTCCAGAGATTTGAATCCAAAGTTTTAGATGCCAAATATGATCACCTCGTGTGAGGATTTAACATTTAAAAGGCACATATATTTTATAAACACCCAGTATAAACTGAGAAATGTATTATACATCTAAATTTTATATATTTACTTATAGTCATCGACATTTTCGTGTATGCTAATCTAATTTGATCTATTAAAAAAAAAAACTTTTTTTCATTTATTCATTTCATTTTTTAAATTAACTAATTAATTTGTATTATATATATTTCCTCTTTTTCTTTTTACAGTGTTTCTGTTGACCTTTCTGCCCCGTCACTTTGAAACCCCTGCCTCGTCTAAAAGTGCTCTGTGCTTTTAAGGTTGCTCGAGCACGTGACCCTTGTGTTGTCAGGTGAGTCTGACATCGAGTGGAAGGTGTGAGTGTCAGCCTCTGTTTATCTTCACACACACACACACACACACACACACACACACACACACACACACACACACACACACACACACACACACACAATGCATTTCACACACACTGAGAAAGCTTCCTGTTCATGTCGCTGGTAAGTTCTGCACCTGTTTGCTATTTCATTTTTACCAGTTTTTAATTATTATGATAAATATGAAAATGAGACTTGTTGACATGTATATTGTTTATGTATTGTGGCTAAAGTCTATGAAACAGTGAGTATATGAATATCATTTTTGTAGCTGAAATGAACAACATTATGTCACAAGTAAACAATTCATGCATGTATTTGTTCATTTAATAAATAAATAAGTTGCCTTTGTAACATTAAATAATAAAGAGACTTTACGTTTGTACGCAATGAAGTTGTAAAAATTTTAGCCTATGTTACTGTAAATAATACTAAGCGATTACTAGCAAACGTTTTCACACTAAAATCATGTTGACATGTATATTGTTTATGTCTTGTGGCTATAGCCTATGAAATAAGTTGACTTTGTAACATTAAAATGCCAGATGTCATGACAGACTTCTCTTCACTATGAAATCCATAGTTCAAGAGTTTTATTTGTCACATACACAGTTATATAGAGAATATACAACAGGCAGTGAAATGTAAACAGGTCCGCTCCATGGACAATTCTGTAGAATTATAAATAAATCAAGTCAAGTAGAAAAAAATAAAAAATAAAAATAAAGAAGTGGAATAAAATAAGTGAAATAAACTGTGCAGTGAGTAAACTGTAGACTTATAAATATGTGGTTAACAAATGTATAAGAGTATAATGTGCAAACAGGTTTATAACAGGTTGTTACACAGTAACAACGAGAACAGAAAGTGCAGTGCAATGTCAGTGTATCGATGTTTATCCTGAAGTGAAGTCACGTGATGTTAAGTGACTGAGTTCAGGAGTCTGATGGCCTGGGGGAAGAAGCTCCTCCTGAGTCTCTCAGTTTTGGCTATCAGGCTTCGGAAGCGCTTACCAGATGGCAGCAGCGTGTGCTACCAACACCACAATAATAATAAAATCAATTAAATCCAATGCCTGTATCATATTAAAATGTACCAAAGACTTTGAGTGTACTTGCCACTGAAATAGTTTAAGGCAGCTGAAGACGTTTCGTTATGGAATACATTGATTGGGGTCATCTATATGACGCCGCCGTGTTCGGTTGTTCTCAGGAATGCGCTCCGAAGACTGTGCTTTTATTTACTATTTTACTTTCTTTTACTCTCAATTTTTACAAACTTATCAACTTGCATTGATCTACTATGACAGCAAAACTCTTTTGGACATTGGTTACCTCTACACTGGACTGCTTCAGGATACTTTCGCCGATCCTCTGTGGCCATCTGAGATCCTTTGGAACGCAGAGTTGAACAATGGACAGAGCCGGCGGCGAAGAACTAAGAAACACCGTGGGAAACGTGCTGGGATCCGTAACAGACTGAGGAAAAGGGCATTCAGCCCTCCCCTCCCGAGCATTCTTCTAGCAAACGTTCAATCCTTGGAGAATAAGATGGATGATCTTAGAGCCAGGATAAGTTTTCAACGGGACATGAGAGACTGTAACATCTTTTGTTTGCAATCATTTGCCGCCCATTCTATCTGCCTAGGGAGTTTTCTGCGGTTGTCGCGACCGCTGTTTACACTCCTCCACAGGCAGACACAGCGCTGGCTTTATCTGGCCTTCATGATGTTGCCAGTGGCAT
>JAGHMJ010001908.1:420000-485000 GCA_018749465.1 Paracanthobrama guichenoti
GGATAAGCGCACTACTCTTTGCAGGGCTTTGCGGTCATGACTGGTGCTGTTCCCATACCACGCTGTGATGCACTGAGTTAAAACACTTTCTATCGCCCTAAATAGAAAGTTTTCAGGATAGCTGGTGAAACCCTGAATTTCCTCAGCTGGCGCAGGTGGTACAGTCTTTGCCTGGCTTTTTTCACCTGTGTCTGAATGTGAGCAGTCCAGGTCAGGTCCTCGGAGATGTTTACTCCCAGGTACTTGAAGCTGCTCACTCTCTCTACTGGTGACCCGCTGATCATGAGGGGAGTATGTCCGTTGCTGTCTCTTCCTGAAGTCCACAATCATTTCTTTGGTCTTGCCAACATTCAGAGAGAGACAGTTGTCCTGGCACCATGATGTTAGATGCTCCACCTCGTCCAAGTATGCCGTCTCATTGTTGTTGGAAATGAGGCCCAGGACAACAGTATCATCAGCAAATTTGATGATAGAGGTGGAGCTGTGTGTGGACAAACAGTCATGCGTGTAGAGAGAGTGGAGCAGGGGGCTCAGGACACAGCCCTGTGGAGCTCCCACACTCAGGGTGATGGAGGTGGAGGTGGACTGGCCTATTCTCACCACCTGAGGCTTACCAGTGAGGAAGTCCTCAATCCAGTGGCAGAGAGAAGGATTCAGGCCGAGATCCAGGAGTTTGGAGGTTAGCTTGGTGGGAACTATGGTGTTAAAGGCTGAGCTATAGTCAATAAATAGCAGTCTTACGTAGTTCCCACTTTTGCTGTCGATGTGAGTGAGGGAGGAGTGGAGGACATGAGAGATGGCATCTTCAGTCGCTCTATTGGGACGATAGGCAAACTGAAGAGGGTCCAAAGTGTCAGGAATGAAGGCGCAAATGGTGTTTTTAATGAGTCTCTCAAAGACCTTCATGACTATAGACGTGAGAGCCACTGGACGGTAGTCATTTAGGCAAGAGGGTTTACTGTTCTTAGGGACAGGGATGATGGTGGATTTTTTTGAAGGAGGTGGGGACCACAGATGTAGCGAGGGACTCATTAAAGATAGATGTAAACAACCCGGTGAGCTGATCAGCACAGGACCGCAGAACACGACCTGAAATACCATCCGGGCCAGCAGCTTTCCTGACGTCCACACGCTTGAGTGCTCTCCGAACTTCATCCTCCGAGACAGAGATCACGTGATTGTTGCTGCTCTGAGTAATTTCTCTAACGCCGCCACTTGGCGGAGTCGCTGCCGCGTTACAGTCAAAGCGAGCATAGAAAGAGTTTAACTCGCTCACGAGCAACGGATCAACGCTTGCCTCTGCAGAGGATTTAGATCCAAAGGAGCAGATGGACCTCAGACCTTGCCACATGCGCCGCGAGTCGTTGAGTTGGAAATGAGACTCCACTCGGTCTTTATAACGGAGTTTTGCGGCTTTAACTGCTCGTCTGAGAGCATAGCAGGACGATCTGTATTCATTCATATTCCTGAATGGAGACCGGCGTTGTAAGCAGCAGTGCGCGCGCTCACTGCCGCGCGGATTGAATTGTCCACCCACGGTTTCTGATTTGAGAAGGACGTTATTGTTATTGTTTGCGTGGCTTGCTCTGTAAGCGTGTCGATGAAGCAAAGCGCCACGCCTGTGAACTCGCTTACGCCAGCTGAACTCGCCGAACATGTCCCAATCCACATCGCCCAGAGCTGCCTGTAGCGCGGTCTCTGAGTGGGGTGACCAACGCTAACTTCCCCGCTCACCGGGGTTCCTGGAGGAGCTTTTGTTTGTATTCGGGAGTGAGGAAAATGGCGGCATGATCCGATTTGCCAAACGCTGGAAGTGACCGCGCTTTATAGGCGTTCTTAAACGGAGAGTAGCAGTGATCCAGTGTGTTTGCTCCTCGTGTGGGGCAGGAGACGTGCTGATGAAAGTTTGGCAGGACTTTCTTTAGGTTTGCTTTGTTAAAATCGCCCGCGACAATGAATGCCGCGTCGGGATGTTGGTTTATGACGCCGCTGGCAACATCATGAAGGCCAGATAAAGCCAGCGCTGTGTCTGCCTCGCGGTGGATGTAAACGGCAGTGGCGATGACCGCAGAAAACTCCCTCGGCAGATAGAATGGGCGGCAGATGATTGTTAAATGTTCCAGATGAGGCGAGCAGGACCCCGAGAGAATGGTGATGTTCCTGGGGTCACACCATTTCTTGTTGATCATGAAACACACTCCACCGCCTTTGGATTTACCGGCCTCGGCTGTTCTGTCCATCCGAAAAACAGAGAAGTTCTCCGACGGCGTCACAGCTGTGTCCGGGACCGCGGGCGTGAGCCATGTTTCGGACAAACAATAGATATTACAGTCTCTCATGTCCCGTTGAAAACTTATCCTGGCTCTAAGATCGCCCATCTTATTATCCAAGGATTGAACATTTGCTAGAAGAATGCTCGGGGAGAGGAGGTCTGAATGCCCTTTTCCTCAGTCTGTTACGGATACCAGCACGTTTCCCACGGTGTTTCTTTGTTCTACACCGCTGGCTCTGGCCATTGTTCAACTCGGCGTTCCGAAGAATCTCAGATGGCCACAGAGGATCGGCGAAAGTGTCCTGAAACAGTCCAGTGTAGAGGTAACCAATGTCCAAAAGAGTTTTGCTGTCGTAGTAGATCAATGCAGATGATAAGTTCGTAAAAACTGAGAGTAAAAGAAAGTAAAATAGTAAATAAAAGCACAGTCTTCGCGGAGCGACCTGAACGGCGACCAAACACAGCGGCGCCATTTTAATTATTCCAGTTTATTTAGGTTTTAAGGTGATGTAGTTACATGTTACTAAATGTACTTACTATAGTTACAACAGTAAATTATGCATAATTACAACTAACCCTAAACCACTCTATAGTAAGTACAGGAACTTAATATTACTCAGTACTTATTTGAGTAAGTGCAATGTAACTACGTCACCTTAAAATAAAGTGTAACCAGGTTATTAAGGCAAGACAGGTGAATAGGGTAAAAATTTAGATATCACCATATTTTCCTCAGTTTAATAATCACAGTATATATTAAGATGGTTGTTTTGTAGTACAAGAATATTCTGAAATGTAATGTTTAAATATGCAAATCTAAATAAATATGCACTAGTTTGCATACATTTCCAGAACAGAAATCTAAACATTGGAAAATCAAAAGAAAATTAGCAATAAAATGTTATAAATCAGGCAAATGTTAAACGAACAACGCGTCCGGGACGCATAACCCTTATCTACCTTTGGGGATTGGCTCTTGGATGAAATCCCCTTGCTTTGAGCCACAATTGGAACAGTCTCATGTGCAAAAGGGCTCATCGGGATCACCGTGGAAGCAGATGCCATGAGACCTAACATCCGTAGATACTGACGAATAGTAAGAACTTGACCTAGCCTGACTTTGCTCAGATTGTGTTCTGGATTGTCTCGACTTGAGTGGGAGACAATTGAGACAACTTGATCGAATCTCATGTGACCTCTAAGTATGTCATTCTCTGGGTAGGAGAGAGAACGCTTTTGCTCTCAACCCCAGAGAGGCAAGATGAGCTAGAATGACATCAAGTCACCTTTATTTATATAGCGCTTTTAACAAGTCCAATTGTTTCAAAGCAGCTTCACATTGTTAACAGGAAAATGATGCAACAGAATTTGTACAGCCGTTCTGGTGAAACGGTGATGTTATCCAGCTAATTTCAAGTATCATGTAGTGTCAATGCGGGCAGATCGGTAATACAGATGAGATTTAGGTGTCCGCAACTGAGCAAGCCAAAAGCCAGAGGCAACGGTGGCAAGGAACCAAAACTCCTTCAGGGTCAGAATGGAGAAACAAACCTTGGGAGAAACCAGGCTCAGTCGGGGTGCCAGTTCTCCTCTGGCTGACGAACAAACAGTGTACGATTATAATTCTGGCAACATAGCAGGTCTTAATTCATATTAGGTAAATAGATATTCATGAGATTATTTGAAAGATTGGAGTAGTCACGCCGGAGACGGGTTTAATGAGGATGTCATGTCGATGCAGCATTTACAGCTGGTCATGTCGGTCATGTCCAGGCACAGGTCCACCATCTGATCTCTATATGGCCTGGATCTGACTGACTGCAGTAAACTTCGGGATAGATTTAAACTGACAGAGTGTGTCTGCTTCCCGAACAATGCTAGGAAGACTGTTCCAGAGTTTAGGTGCTAAATAGGAAAAGGATCGACCGCCTGCAGTTGATTTTGATATTCTAGGTATTATCAACTGGCCAGAGTTTTGAGACCGCAATAGACGTGATGGAGTATAATGCGTTAAGAGTTCGCTCAAGTACTGGGGAGCTAAACCATTTAGTGCTTTGCAAGTAATAAGCAAGATTTTAAAATTTATACAATGTTTAATAGGGAGCCAGTGCAGTGTTGACGGAACCGGGCTAATATGGTCATACTTCCTGGTTCTAATAAGAGCTCGAGCTGCTGCGTTTTGGACCAGCTGGAGTTTGTTTATTAAGCGAGCAGTGCAACCACCCAGTAAAGCATTAGAGTAATCTAGCCTTGAGGTCATGAACGCATGAATTAACTGTTCAGCATTTTGCATTGAAAGGATGTGTCATAATTAAAGATATATTTTTAAGATGGTAGAATGCAGTTTTACAGTTTTACGTGGCTTTCAAATGAAAGATTGGTATCAAAGAGCACACCCAGGTTCCTCACTGACGACAAGGACTTGACAGAGCAGCCATTGAGTGTTAGACTGTATTCTAGGTTTTCTGAATTAAGTTGCAGGAAATTACTAGACATCCAATGTTTTATATCAGCTATGCATTCCGTTAATCTTGTGAATTGGTAAGTTTCGTCAGGGCGTGAAGAAATATAGAGCTGAGTATCGTCAGCATAACAATGAAAACTAACGCCATGCTTCCTAATGATATCTCCCATTGAATTGAATTGAACTGAATTGAATATTTTATTTGTCATTACACATGTACAAGTACAGTGTAACGAAATGAGTTTGGAGCAAGCCTCCGGGCCGCAGCCGATTAGTCAGGCGCCGCCACACGCTCTCCAGAAATACAAGAATGCAGTTTAGCAAGCATTACATAGCAAAACACAGCAAACAAAACATAAACATAAACATAAACATAAACATAAACATGACACAGTACACGTGGTCACGTGATGGGATTTTTTGTATGGACTGGGGAGGAGATAGATAAAGACAGGCAGACGGTTGTAGTGGGATCAGGTTAGGTATTGTGTATGGTGCAGTGAGTCTGTGAGAATGTTAGCCATAACTTCAGATGTTTTCGAGTTCAGTTCTATGGTTTGTCCTTGAAGGGAGATAAGACAGCTGCCCGGCTGGACTCCCAACCGAGAGATAGGGACCAAGTGAGGATTAGGTCAGGCAAATACAATTTATTATTTTTTAATCCATTTGATGATCTTCGTAATTTGTCCGGATCATAATCAATCAATCAGATCTGGTCCTCAGCGTTTCGCGTCCGGTCTGTGCAGTTTCCTAGACATTACGCCCAGCCCTCATGGCCAGACCGGTTACAGTCCGTAAAAGTTCACTGATCTGACCCCCGATGGAGCCCACTCTACCCTGCGTATCCGCAGTCCGGACTGCGTTGTTACGGTTCAGTTCCTCAATTCCTATCACTTTCTGATCTAATTCCTTCAAACGGTCACACACAACCCCGAAGCATTCTTTAATTTCCACAGACAGCGGCTGGGTGAATTTGCTTGCAGCTGTCTTACCAATCTTCCGATAGGTCAGGGCAATCCCAAAGCCAAAGAATAGGAACCCCACCATCAATAATCCAATCATGTATAAATCTTCCGCATCCTCCACGGACAGAGCCTCCAGGCACAGGACTTGCCAGTTGTTCCATGCGTCCCTCACGTACCCTGCAAAGGTCCCGTCCGGGCAGGTGGGTTCTCCCGGGGCACCCTTCCTTAGTGAGAAAATCTTGTCGATCGCGCTGATTGACCAGTTAATCAATTCCATTTCAGTATTTTCAGGAGTCCAGCAAAGCAGCAGTCAGAGAGAAAGAGAAGAGACGAAACACTAGACAAAACAAAACAGCGCAAGAGCACAGCGGGAGCAGAGAGAAAAACACGTCTGCACGGATTGAAGGACAGATCAGGAACCAAAAACCATTGGTAGCATGTACAAGGTGAAGAGCAACAGTCCTAGCACTGAGCCCTGAGGTACTCCATACTGAACTTGTGATCAGTGTGACATCTCTTCATTTACTGCTACAAACTGATAAGTATGATTTAAACCATGCCAATGCAATTCCACTAATGCCAACATAATTTTTGAGTCTATTCAAAAGAATGTTGTGATCGATAGTATCGAATGCAGCGCTAAGATCGAGTAACACTAATAGAGAGATACAACCATGAACATATGATAAGACTAAATCATTTGTAACTCTGATGAGAGCAGTCTCAGTACTATGATACGGTCTAAATCCTGACTGGAAATCTTCACAGATACCATTTCTTTCTAAAAAGGAACATAATTGTGAAGACACTGCCTTTTCTAGTATTTTTGACAGAAAGGGTAGATTTGAGATCGGCCTGTAATTGACTAATTCTGTAGGATCAAGTTGAGGATTTTTAATAAGTGGTTTGATAATAGCCAACTTAAACGTTTTCGGTACATATCCTAATGACAAAGATGAGTTGATATTAAGAAGAGGATCTATGACCTCTGGTAGCATCTCTTTTAATAGCCTAGTCGGTATAGGGTCGAGCATAAATGTTGTTGATTTAGATGATTTAACGAGTTTAGCCAATTCTTCCTCTCCTATAGCAGTGAATGAATGTAATTTTTTCTCAGTGACACTACAATGCTCTGTCTGATGTGATACTGTAGTAGACGCTGCATGGTTATAATTTTCTTCCTAATATTATCAATCTTACACGTAAAGAAGTTCATAAAGTCATTACTGCTGTGCTGTTTACAACCATGAGAAGTAGAAGCTTTATTTTTGGTTAACTTAGCCACTGTATCAAATAAATACCTAGGGTTGTGTTTGTTTTCTTTTAAGAGAGTCGAGAAATAAGCAGATCTAGCAGTTTTTACGGCCTTTCTGTATGCGAGCGATCATGCTCTCGATCATGCTCTTTCCATGAATTACGAAAAACCTCTAGTTTTGTTTTCTTCCAGCTGCGCTCTGTTTTTCTGGCTGCTGTTTTAAGGGCCCGGGTGTGCTCGTTGTACCACGGCGTTGGACTATTTTCTTTAATCTTTTTTAAGCACCGGGGAGCAACTGTGTCTAAAGTGCTGGAAAAAAGAGAGTCAATAGTTTCCGTTGCAAAATTGAGTTCCTCTAGGCTATCTGGGATGCTGAAGAGATGAAACTGATGAGGAAGATTATTTAAAAAGCAATCTTTAGTGGCGGCAGTTATAGTTCTGCCATATTTGAAGCGAGGGGACGGCTTTGCAGCCTTAGCTAAATTAAGTATACATAATGCTAGGTAATGATCTGAGATGTCGTCGCTCTGCTGCAGAATTTCAACAGTATCAGCATTTATTCCATGTGACAATATTAGGTCTAGAGTATGATTAAGGCGATGAGTGGGTCCTGACACGTGTTGCCTTACTCCAATAGAGTTTAGAATGCCTCTAAATGCTAATCCCAATGTGTCTTTTTCATTATCTACATGGATATTAAAATCACCAACAATTAGTACTTTATCTGCAGCCAGTACTAACTCTGTTAGAAAGTCAGCAAATTCTTTGCTAAAGTCTGTATTGTGCCCTGGTGGCCTGTATACAGTAGCCAGCACAAATGTCAAACGGGATTTATCAATTACACTACATAATGCTACATAAAGCACCAAAACTTCAAAAGAACTATATTTTAAACTAGACATCTGAGTAATACTGAAGATATTATTATAAATTACAGCAACCCCTTCCCCTTTACCTTTCAGACGCGGCTCGTGTTTATAACAATAATCTTGTGGGGTGGACTCATTTAAAGTAATGTAGTCGTCAGGTTTTAGCCATGTTTCTGTCAAACACGGCACATCTAGATTATTATCTGTAATCATATCATTAACAATAAGCGCTTTTGGGGAAAGGGATCGAATATTCAGCAACCCAAGCTTTATCATTTGATTATCTGTATTATATCTGTTGTTTATCAATTAAGTTTTTACTTTTGAATGGTCTTGATGGTTTTTTGTATTTACTAATTTGGGGAACAGACACAGTCTCTATGTGATAATATCTAGGTGAAAGAGTGTCTATGTGTTGGGATTTATCTGACTTCTGTAACGGGAGACAGCTAGCAGACAGTCGGGTAAGCCAGCCCGTCTGCTTCCTGACCTGGGCCCCAGTTAGTCAAGGTTTAGCTCTAAGACTATGTGCCAAATTACTAGAGAGAAGAGCAGCACCACTCCAAGAAGGATGGATGCCGTCCCTCTTCAACAGGTCAGGTCTGCCCCAAAAGCTTTTCCAATTGTCTATGAACCCTATGTTATTTTGCGGACAGCACTTAGACAACCAGCCATTGAGTGATGATAGTCTGCCAAGTATTTCATCACTCCTTTTAACAGGGAGCGGACCAGAACAAAAAACTGCATCTCCCATCGTACTTGCGAGTTCACACACCTCTTTAATGTTAATTTTGGTGATCTCCGACTGGCGAAGTCGAACATCATTAGTGCCGACGTGAATAATAATCTTAGAGAATTTACGATTAGCTTTAGCCAGCACTTTTAAATTTGCTTTGATGTCAGGTGCTCTGGCTCCCAGTAAACATGTGACTATGGTGGCTGGTGTCTCTATTTTCACGTTCCGTGTAATAGAATCACCAATAACTAGGGCACTTTCAACAGGATTCTCAGTGGGTGTGTCACTGAGTGGGGAGAACTTGTTTAATGTTCTAATCGTAAGGGAATCTGAGCAGGTTGAGGAAATTTCCCTACTCATATAAATTGCCACAGCTCACGTAAGCACTCGGTGGGCTCGCTGCAGCAAATGGACGGCCATTTCTCAACTGAGTGCGTTACGAAATGTACACTTTACCTTTTACCGGGGTAAGGTTGGGTAAACCCCCGATGACTGAATATGTACTCCTTTAGGGGGCGCTCTCGCTCCATGGGGGACACCGAGTGCGTATGGTGTCCACTTTCTACCTACTCTTCATCCTCCTGTCCACGAGTAGCCAAAAGTGCCCTCTGACTGCATAATCTTCACCGTAGTCTTCCTCTTGTTCGCAAAGTGCCTAAAGTGTCCCCCCTTCTTGCCTAATCTTCCTCCTTTGTCCACGAGAAGCCTAAAGTGTCCCCTGACTGCCTAATCTTCCTCATTTTGTCCACGGGAAGCCTAAACTGTCCCAACTGCTCAATCTTCCTCATTTTTTCCACAAGTAGCCTAAAGTGTCCCCTTCTTGCCTAATATTCATCCTTATGTCCACGGGTAGCCTAAAGTGTACCCTTACTGCCTATTCTTCTCCATATTCTTCCTCTTGTTCACAAAGTGCCTAAATTGTCCCCTCACTGCCTAATCTCTGCCTAATCAAAAGCACCTTTACACAGTAAGTATACAATGCATTTATGGGTCATATTTCTTATTTAGAGTGGTTTTATGAGGTAGAACCCATTTTACACCATACAGGGGAACCAATGCAACACACTGATGTACATTACAGCTATTAATTAACAGCTATCAACTATGCATCGCGGTGGCATGGAATTGGCTGGTTTTGTTAAAATCTCTCACACAGGCCTCTTGCTATCGTAGGCAGACAGACCCTCTTGAAAGGTCAAACTGAACCAAAATGGAGAGAATGGTGTACTGCAATAAAAAAAAAAAATACACTCGGAACCGACCTAGAGCCCTGGAATCTGGATCTGGGACCGGGGGCTCCTGGGCTACCGCGGTGTCATATTTGGAGCACCTGCAACCTTTTTACCCCTGCTTTCCAAGCGTCCCGCTTGCAGCCTACTTTCAGGCTGAAGGTGTACAAATAGGCCAATTGTGCACGAAAATAGGCCCCGGGGGACACGGAACTCTGGGCACCGTCCCAGGGGCCTGTGACGATACACACACATCAGTTTCGGGGCGATCTGACCTTATTTCAGGCAGTTTTGCTGAAAGGGTCGGGATTAGGGTTAAGGTTATGATTAGGTAAGGTCAAATTGAAACAAAGCTAAGAGAATAGTGTCCTGTGAAAAAAACACACTCGGAACCAGTCGAGGACCCCAAAATCCAGGATCTAGAACCGGGGGCCCCTAGTTATAGAACATAGTCTATATGTTCTGGTTTTAGAACATAGTCTAGCTCTAGAGTAATTGTATATTAAGAGATGAATATTAGACAGCCCTGATGAAAAATAGGCAGTTAGGTGACAAAACAGGCAATCCGGGGGAACAGGATGAAGTAGGCAGGAAGGGGACAGTTTAGGAACTTTGTGGACAAGAGGAAGACTATGGTGAAGATTAGGCAGTCAGGGGCCACTTTATGCTAATTGTGGGAAAAAAGGGTAGTAAGGGGGACGTTTAGGCCGTTCCTGTACAACCCAGAATCTCTAGGGCACCCCTAGTGGTGTCCACACAGGTCCTAGGGCCCCTTGCAGCGCCTTACACACTGTAAGGGTGAAACATCCAATGGACAGTAGAATAATCACGAGACGGGTGTACAATTAGAGCCATCGATCACTCCGCAAACTATTTGTCCAATGGCAACTTGAATGGGCAAATTTCCATGAACTACCCAAATTCCCTTACTTTCTTATTAGGGAATTCCCTTACTCAAGCATGTTCGAACTGCTTAACTGATTGGTGGTAGACGCAGTTCGTGGGATGTGCACGGCTCTGAAATCTTTTTTTAGGAACGAGCCGACGCCTCTGGGCTCATCGGGCCACTCCGTGGAACCCAGAAGGGGAAGTTCCGTGTTCCTAGACCCCCCAAGGGCCCAGCAATGGGGGTCCAAAGGGTCCAAAGTACCTCGCGGATTTAGACTGATGAATTCTCTGAAAGTTTTTGTCTGAATTTTAGGAAACACTCATATATGGTGAAGTCCCATCTATAACTTATTCCCTGTGCGCAGTCCATGGACAATGCATTTTTGGGTCATATTTCATATTTACAGTCGTTTTATGAGACAAAACCAACTGTACACCACTCAGGGGACACAGTACAAGGTTATTAAATTATGCATCATTAGCCTAAAATTGAGCTGTACACGGACTGCATACAGGGGCCCTGTCGAATAGTCAACAGATGGGATGCATCAAAGTTGACCGGATGTATCTCGGGAACCAAGTTGATGTATCTCGGGAACCAAGTTGACTTGGGGCTACATATTCTGGGGTTAGGGGGGTCCCATGGTACCTCCCCACACCCGGAGTTTGGAGCTCAATGTCGGCTTGGTTTCCGAGAAACACCCAATCAAACCTGGACCAGAAGTGACCGTATCTCAGAACTGGGAGGTCCCAGGAGCTGGTGACGGTGGGGTTAGAGAGGGCCATATAGGGGCTCCCCATGCCCTGAGTTTGGAGCTCCAAGTCGGCTTGGTTTCCGAGAAACACCCGATCAAACCTGGACCGGAAGTGGCCGTATCTCGGAACCGGGAGGTCGCAGGAGCTGGGGACGGTGGGGACAGAAAGGGCATGATAGGGGCTCTCTAAGCCCAGAGTTTGGAACTCCAACTCGGCTAGACTTTCGAGATAAACCCGGTTATACATAAGGGACTTTTGGACAAAAACAACATTTGGGGGCCCTAGAAGCTTGGGCTTCTGAGACCCTCATTTGACCCGAATTTGGTGACTAAGCGGCTTCCTTGCAGAGATATAGCTGTTTGAATTTCGGAGCCTGGGACATGGGGCGAAATAGGCCGAAAGGGGACAAATGCACATTCCGTGACTGGAAGCCGATGAATTCTCGGAAACCCTATGTCTGAATTTTAGGAAACATCACATTCAAGATTCAAGAGATTCAAGAGTTTTATTTGTTGAATCTCTTGAATCTTGAATGTGATGTTTCCTAAACATCACATATTGACAGCGTCCCTGTGTGCAGTCCATGGAAAATGCATTTTTGGGTCATATTTCATATTTACAGTCATTTTATGAGACAAAACCAACTGTACACCACACAGGGGATGCAATACAACACACTAGCCTAAAATTAAGCTGTACACGGACTGCATACAGGGGCCCTGTCGAATAGACAGCAGGTGGGATGCTGTTTTGGACTTAGTTTTTTTGAAGTAGATGAATTCTCAGAAACCCTAAGTCTGAATTTTAGGAAATGTTATTACATATGATGAAGTACACCTGTAACTCATTCGACAGGGTCTCTGTGTGCAATCCATTTACAGTGCATTAATGGGTCATATTTCATATTTACAGTGGTTTTCTGTGTTAAAACCTACTGTACACCATTCAGAGGACACAGTACAACACAATGACGTACATTACTCTTATTAATTATGCATCATTAGCCTAAAATTGAACCGTATACAGACTGCATACAGGGGCCCTGTCGAATAGACAGCAGGTGGGATGCTGTTTTGGACTCCATGTGCGCAGTCTTTGTACAGTGTGTGACGCGCCCCAATTAATGGTTGTATTTTGAGATACTTCCTGTATGTGAAAAATGCATTGAAGGAACAATGGTACTTCCAGACCACTAGAGGGTGCCATCTGGGTCCGGTGTGTCGCTATAAATCTGCAGTGTTGCATGCCATAGGACAGCAAGACCGGAGCTGATCACATGCACATCTTTGTCTTGTCTTGATTCATTGTTCTACAGACTGCTTCAGGTTGCTGAACATTTAACTGTTAGCTGATGCAGAGGTCCTGTACTCGTTACAGTTCTTGGGGGCTCGTCCGGGATCAGCGCCACCTGCTGGAGGGATGGAGCTGATTCAAAAGAATCCAAAGACCAGCTTGCTGTGAATGGAACTTGTGCGGTTGTTTGACTGTTTTTAGCGGTGGTAGCAGAGGTCAGTACGATGGCAAACGAGAGAAGTCTGGTGAGGGAAATCAGGAAAGCTCTCTGTAAACTGTCTGCTGATGAACTCTTCTTTATCGCTAAAACAATCGAACAAAGCGACAAGGGTGAGAAATTGCAAGCAGAACTTGGGGATGAAGAGGGATGTTTTGAGTTTGTGAATGGGTTTTTGTGTTAAGAACCTGTTGGGTAGAGACTTGACAAAGCACATGTTACAAATACAGCCCAAACTCAGGTTCATTATGATCACAAAACACCTGGCACAAACACAATGATCAGTCACACTCACTCATACACTACAGATACTGAATATCAGAAGATATTGAAGACGTATGAAGAGCTAGGCAAAGAAAATTCAAGCTACAAAGCCATATGCTGCAACACCACAGCCCAGCTCTTTTCCACATTCTTCTCAAACTTACCATACCTTGCATAATACTGATGATCAGATGTTCAGAAGAGACCTTCCATACCTCTCACGGAGAAAGTTTAAAGTCCATGGAGGTCCAATTGGCAACTCTTCTTCCGAAATTAGCTTCAATAGTTTGTCGACAGATTGAAGAGGGCGTACAGGAGTATTTCAGCGAGAGTGAAATTATTAAAGGCGTTTTAAAAATCACCAAGCCTGGTAATTTCAAGGAAATGTTAATGGAGAAAGAGGATTTGACTGTGCAAGAGTTGAAAGGACTGTTACAGTCTCATCTGGGTGATAAGAGTAGCACAGAGCTGTTTCAGAGTCTGATGTGTGCACGCCAAGGAGAAAATGAGAATCCACAGCAGTTCCTTTATCGTGTCATTGGTCTAAAACAGAAAATTCAGTTTGCATCGAAACAAAACACAGTTGACATCAGATACGATACAAAGACCATTCAAGAAGTGTTTCTTCACACGGTTTGCCAAGGTTTGGGGCCAAAGTGTAATGAGATTCGTCGTGAGTTTAAGCAACTTGTCGCTGCAGGAGATGTAACTGACAACATGCTTCTCAGACAGCTTGTAAAAGTCACAAGTGAAGAGGAAGAAAGACAACGTCGGCTACAGTCACTGTCACGTAACAAAGTCACTCATGCTCGTAGAGCTCAGATGGAAGGGGATCCAGAAATTAAAACTGCTGCTAATAATGAACAGACTGATAGAGAAATTCGCAAACTGATAACTCAAGTAGAAACACTGATAAATGTTGTTAATTCATTAACACAAAACAAAATGATAGAACAACAGTGTCAGAGTACAGCGAAAGTTCTTGAGAAAAGAAGAGGTTGTCCCAACTGTAGTGAACGAGGGAAAGTAGAGATCTGCAATCATTGTTTCGTGTGTGGTGAAGAGGGTCATAGAGCTGTTGGCTGCCTGAAAGACAAAGCACGTCAGTGCCGAACATCAGATCGAAGAGCACCCCACAGACTGCAGTTTTCAAGCCAGGGTCACACGGCCATAATTATACAGTTAATGCCGGGTCATGGAATCACACAGGTAGTACAGTGAGGAAACCAAGTAGACGACAAACACAGAACTCTGAAGAGAAGATTGTTCAGTTTGTTGGAAAGAAGTGCCTACTGGAAGGGGAAATTGGAGGCCTTAAAGTAAGCATGCTTCTTGACACCGGGGCACAGGTTAGCATCATTGATCAAAGCTGGAGAGAAAAATACTAACCAACATGTGATGTTCGGCCCTTATGTGAAATAGTGGGACCTAGTGCTGGTCTGGAGGTGTTCGCCATCAACAGAGATGCAATTCCATTCAGTGGATGGGTCGACGCAACCGTAAGCTTACCTGGACATAATGGGACTCGCCACTCCATTCAGGTTCCCTTTCTGGTGAGTCAGATGAAGTTGGAAAGGCCACTTTTAGGATTTAATGTGATTTCAGAGTTGGTTACAGAATCAGGGGATAGCACAAGCATTCTGTGATTTTGTTGATGTGTCAGTTGGGTACACCATTTGGCCTGGTCAAGTGGTTAATGTGAAATGTAGAAGTACCTGCTAACTTCAATGTTCTAGATTCCACAGTCCTGTTTGAGCCAAGTGATGAGGTTTCACCTCTGGGAAGGCTTGACTTTGGAGAAGGATTGATTGAGATTCAGAAAGCAGGTCAGTCATACATAAGAGTTCCAGTTGGAAATCACACAAAGCACAATGTGACCATTCCAAAAAAAGCGATACTGGGAGAAATAGCAGCTATTGCTAAGATCATTCAAACTGATCAAGTTGAAACAAGCCTTTCACAGGAAGTTCCTTCATCACAATCAGGGCAATTGGATGACAGTGGCACAATGTGGCATCCTCCCGTAGATCTGAGTCATCTAAAATCCAGTCACCAAGCAGTCGTGAAACAACTACTCTATGAAGAGTCAGCTGTCTTTGCATGTGATGAGAACATCCAGGAGAATACCCAGTCTTCAGATGACGTTGAACTTGAAAGATGATATTCCTGTACAGAAAGCTTACACATCGATACCTAAGCCACTCTTGAAAGAAGTGAAGGAGTATGTGCAGGATTTGCTGGCCAAGGGTTGGATAGTGAAATCCAAATTTCAAGATTCAAGAGGTTTTATTTGTCACATACACAGTTATATACAGAATATACAACCGGCAGTGAAATGTAAACAGGTCCGCTCCATGGACAGTCTGTAGAATTATAAATAATCAAGTCAAGTAGTAGTAGTACAAGTATTTAAAAAAATAATAAAAATAAAGAAGTGGAATAAAATAAGTGGAGTAAACTGTAGACTTATAAATATGTGGTTAACAAATGTACAAAGAGTATAATGTGCAAACAGGTTTATAACAGGTTGTTACACAGTAACAATGAGAACAGAAAGTGCAGTACAATGTCAGTATGTCGGTATGTCGATGGTCACGTGATGTTAAGTGACTGAGTTCAGGAGTCTGATGGCCTGGGGGAAGAAGCTCCTCCTGAGTCTCTCAGTTTTGGCCATCAGGCTTCGGAAGCGCTTACCAGATGGCAGCAGTGTGAAATGAGGGTTTGCAAGGTGATTAGAGTCCTTGATGATCTTAGTAGCTCTACTTTTGCAGCGTTTGGTGTAGACGTCCTGCAGAGACGGGAGAGCTGACCCTGAGATGCGCTCGGATAAGCGCACGACTCTTTGCAGGGCTTTGCAGTCATGACTGGTGCTGTTCCCATACCATGCTGTGATGCGTTAATACACTTTCTATTGCCCCTAAATAGAAAGTTTTCAGGATAGCTGGTGAAACCCTGAATTTCCTCAGCTGGCGCAGGTGGTACAGTCTTTGCCTGGCTTTATTCACCTGTGTCTGAATGTGAGCAGTCAGGTCCTCGGAGATGTTTACACCCAGGTACTTGAAGCTGCTCACTCTCTCTACTGGTGACCCGCTGATCATGAGGGGGGAGTATGTCCGTTGCTGTCACTTCCTGAAGTCCACAATCATTTCTTTGGTCTTGCCAACATTCAGAGAGAGACCTTTGTCCTGGCACCATGATGTTAGATGCTCCACCTCG
Source organism: Paracanthobrama guichenoti (assembly GCA_018749465.1). Classification (NCBI taxonomy): domain Eukaryota; kingdom Metazoa; phylum Chordata; class Actinopteri; order Cypriniformes; family Gobionidae; genus Paracanthobrama; species Paracanthobrama guichenoti. The sequence goes on from JAGHMJ010001908.1 coordinate 436,425, forward strand.
TCCAAGTATGCCGTCTCGTTGTTGGAAATGAGGCCCAGGACAACAGTATCATCAGCAAATTTGATGATAGAGGTGGAGCTGTGTGTAGACAAACAGTCATGTGTGTAGAGAGAGTAGAGCAGGGGACTCAGGACACAGCCCTGTGAAGCTCTCACACTCAGGGTGATGGAGGTGGAGGTGGACTGGCCTAATCTCACCACCTGAGGCCTGCCAGTGAGGAAGTCCTCAATCCAGTGGCAGAGAGAAGGATTCAGGCCGAGATCCAAGAGTTTGGAGGTTAGCTTGATGGGAACTATGGTGTTAAAGGCTGAGCTATAGTCAATAAATAGCAGCCTTACATAGTTCCCACTTTTGCTGTCGATGTGAGTGAGGGAGGAGTGGAGGACATGAGAGATGGCATCTTCAGTCGATCTATTGGGACGATAGGCAAACTGAAGAGGGTCCAAAGTGTCAGGAATGAAGGAGCAAATGCTGTTTTTAATGAGTCTCTCAAAGACCTTCATGACTATAGACGTGAGAGCCACTGGACGATAGTCATTTAGGCAAGAGGGTTTACTGTTCTTAGGGACAGGGATGATGGTGGATTTTTTGAAAGTGGTGGGGACCACAGATGTAGCGAGGGACTCATTAAAGATAGATGTGAACAACCCGGCAAGCTGATCAGCACAGGACCGCAGAACACGGCCTGAAATACCATCCGGCCCAGCAGCTTTCCTGACGTCCACATGCTTGAGTGCCCTCCGAACTTCATCCTCCGAGACAGAGATCACTAGGTTGTTGCTGCTCTGAGTAATCCACTCTGACGCGCCACTTGGGGGAGTCGCGCTGCCGCGATTACAATCACGGCATTACAATCTCCCTACGCTGCGTCAGTAGTGTGTGTTAGAAAAAAGGATGGTGCACTACGATTGTGTATCGATCACCGACAGCTTAACAAGAAAACTGTGGCTGATCGCCATCCTTTGCCACGAATTCAGGACCTCATGAATACCTTGGGTGGGTATCGTTGGTTTTCCATACTCAATCAAGGAAAGGCCTACCACCAGGGGTTCATGGCTGAAGGGTCAAGACACATGACTGCGTTCGTGACACCTTGCAGATTATTTGAATGGTTACAGATACCATTTGGACTGTCAAATGCCCCAGCCGCGTTCCAGTGAAGCATGGAAAAGATGTTAGATTCCATCCGTGATGAGTGTTGCCTACCTTACCTGGATGATGTACTGTTTTGCCAAAACATTTGAAGAGCATGTCGAAAAATTACGAGTTGTGTTCCGAGCTCTGCGACAGCATGGAGTAAAGCTACGTCCAGCTAAGTGAGTTGTTTAAGCAAGAAGTCCGGTATCTGGGTGGTCTTGTGTCTGATGGAGTGAGAGTAGATCCAAAAGATCTGGAAGCTGTGAGAGTACTCCGTGACAAAACACCACAAAACCTTGGAGAAGTCCGCCGTCTTGTAGGATTCCTGAGTTACTATCGAAGCTACATTCAAGATTTTGCTAGGTTGGCAAAAACAATTTATCAGCTGCTTCAGGGTAGTGCATCAGAAAGTCCATTACAGGTAAATCGGAAGGAGGAAAGGAAGAGAAGTTCACAATTATCTGGTAGTGCGGGAAGACCAGCATCAGCAAAGTTTAGACGCTCATTGACATGCTAACAAATCCGCCTATCCTTGCGTATCCTGATTTTGATGCCCCGTTTGTATTACATACAGATGCATCTGAAAAAGGATTGGGAACAGTACTGTATCAGAGACAAGAAGGAAAGTTACGAGTTATCGCATACGTGTCGAGAACCTTGTCACCGGCTGAGAAGAACTACAGACTTCATTCAGACAAACTGGAGTTTCTTACATTAAAGTGGGCTGTGTGTGAGAAGTTCTGTGATTATCATCTCAATTATGCCCCAAGTTTCACCATTTACACCGACAATAACCCGCTCACTTATGTGATGAGTTCTGCAAAGTTGAATGCAGCTGGTTATCGTTGGGTGGGAGAGCTTGCAGATTTCAGATTTGAGATTAAATACCATCCTGGCAAGAGTAACAATGATGCAGACCTGTTGTCACGTTGTCCTCTGGATATGAACCAGCACATTAGTGAGTGCATGGAGACTGTGCCACAAGAGGTTATTCAAGCAACCTGGGAAGGAAACATGATGTCTAAGCAAGGAAATGTAGCTTGGGTCGCAGCTTTGAATTTGAATGCACCAGATATAGACGTGATCCATAACCAACCTTCACTGACCATCAGTACGGATGAATTGAGTAGAGCTCAACAGGAGGATTCGGTGATTGGACCAGTCATGAGACTGATGGAAGCCAGTAAAATAGTGACACCTGATGTTCGATAAAAAAGCAGCCAGCGATATGAAGAAGTTGTTGAGAGAATGGTACAAGTTAGTACTCGAAAATAACATCTTGTACAGGAGAACAACTCAAAGACGACAACTGGTATTACCCACAAAGTATCGGCAAATGGTTCTGCAGCAGCTACATAACCACATGAGTCATGTTGGAACAGAGAAGGTGTTACAGCTAGCCAGAGAGAGATTCTATTGGCCAGGTATGAAAAGGAGTGTGGAGGAGTATGTAACTCGCCAGTGTCCATGCATAACACAGAAACAACCAGTAATGCATGTGCGTGCACCGATGGGAGGACTCACGTCAAATGTGCCCCTGGAATTAGTGTGTATTGATTAGATGCATCTAGAGACTAGTCGTGGAGGGTATGAATATATCCTGATGGTGATTGACCACTTCACCAGATTTGCTCAAGCCTATCATACCAGGAACAAATCTGGGAAGACTGCGGCAGAGAAGATATTCAATGATTTCATACCTCGCTTTGGGTTTCCTGCAAAGTTGCATCATGATCAAGGGCGTGAATTTGAGAATTCCTTGTTCCACACGTTACAGAAACTGTCTGGAGTTGGTCACTCTAGGACTACGCCATACCATCCTCAAGGTAATCCTGTAGAGAGATTGAATAGAACTTTGCTCCAGATGTTGCGAACGCTAACAGAGAAAGATAAACAGAACTGGAAAGAGCATCTGCAGAAAGCAATCCATTCATACAATTGTACAAAACATGAGTCTACAGGGTACTCACCATTCTGTGCTTTTATTTACTATTTTACTTTCTTTTACTCTCAGTTTTTACAAACTTATCATCTGCATTGATCTACTACGACAGCAAAACTCTTTTGGACATTGGTTACCTCTACACTGGACTGTTTCAGGACACTTTCGCCGATCCTCTGTGGCCATCTGAGATTCTTCGCAACGCCGAGTTGAACAATGGCCAGAGCCAGCGGCGTAGAACAAAGAAACACCGTGGGAAACGTGCTGGTATCCGTAACAGACTAAGGAAAAGGGCATTCAGACCTCCTCTCCCGAGCATTCTTCTAGCAAATGTTCAATCCTTGGATAATAAGATGGACGATCTTAGAGCCAGGATAAGTTTTCAACGGGACATGAGAGACTGTAATATCTATTGTTTGTCTGAAACTTGGCTCACGCCGCGGTCCCGGACACAGCTGTGACGCCCGCCGGAGAACTTCTCTGTTTTTCGGATGGACAGAACAGCCGAGGCCGTAAATCCAAAGGCGGTGGAGTGTGTTTCATGATCAACAAGAAATGGTGCGATCCCAGGAACATCACCATTCTCTCGCGGTCCTGCTCGCCTCATCTGGAACATTTAACAATCATCTGCCGCCCATTCTATCTGCCGAGGAGTTTTCTGCGGTTGTCGCGACCGCCGTTTACATCCCACCGCAGGCAGACACAGCGCTGGCTTTATCTGGCCTTCATGATGTTGCCAGCGGCGTCATAAACCAACATCCCGACGCGGCATTCATTGTCGCGGCGATTTTAACAAAGCAAACCTAAAGAAAGTCCTGCCAAACTTTCACCAGCACGCCTCCTGCCCCACACGAGGAGCAAACACACTGGATCACTGCTACTCTCCGTTTAAGAACGCCTATAAAGCGCGGTCACTTCCAGCGCTTGGCAAATCGGATCATGCCGCCATTTTCCTCACTCCCGAATACAAACAAAAGCTCCTCCAGGAACCCCGGTGGCGGGAAGTTAAGCGTTGGTCACCCCATTCAGAGACCGCGCTACAGGCAGCTCTGGGCGATGTGGATTGGGACATGTTCGAGCGAGTTCAGCTGACGTAAGCGAGTTCACAGACGTGGCGCTTTGCTTCATCAACACGCTTACAGAGCAAGCCACGCAAACAATAACAATAACGTCCTTCTCAAATCAGAAACCGTGGGTGGACAATTCAATCGCGCGGCAGTGAACGCACGCACTGCTGCTTACAACGCCGGTCTCCATTCAGGGAATATGAATGAATACAGATCGTCCTGCTATGCTCTCAGACGAGCAGTTAAAGCCGCAAAACTCCGTTATAAAGACCGAGTGGAGTCTCATTTCCAACTCAACGACTCGCGCGCATGTGGCAAGGTCTGAGGTCCATCTGCTCCTTTGGATCTAAATCCTCTGCAGAGGCAAGCGTTGATCCGTTGCTCGTGAACGAGTTAAACTCTTTCTATGCTCGCTTTGACTGTAACCGCGCAACGCGACTCCGCCAAGTGGCGCGTTAGAGGAAATTACTCAGAGCAGCAACAATCACGTGATCTCTGTCTCGGAGGATGAAGTTCGGAGAGCACTCTGCCGTGTGGACGTCAGGAAAGCTGCTGGGCCGGATGGTATTTCAGGTCGTGTTCTGCGGTCCTGTGCTGATCAGCTCACCGGGTTGTTTACATCCATCTTTAATGAGTCCTCGCTACATCTGTGGTCCCCACCTCCTTCAAAAAAATCCACCATCATCCCTGTCCCTAAGAACAGTAAACCCTCTTGCCTAAATGACTATCGTCCAGTGGCTCTCACGTCTATAGTCATGAAGGTCTTTGAGAGACTCATTAAAAACACCATTTGCGCCTTCATTCCTGACACTTTGGACCCTCTTCAGTTTGCCTATCGTCCCAATAGATCGACTGAAGATGCCATCTCTCATGTCCTCCACTCCTCCCTCACTCACATCGACAGCAAAAGTGGGAACTACGTAAGACTGCTATTTATTGACTATAGCTCAGCCTTTAACACCATAGTTCCCACCAAGCTAACCTCCAAACTCCTGGATCTCGGCCTGAATCCTTCTCTCTGCCACTGGATTGAGGACTTCCTCACTGGCAGGCCTCAGGTGGTGAGAATAGGCCAGTCCACCTCCACCTCCATCTCCCTGAGTGTGGGAGCTCCACAGGGCTGTGTCCTGAGCCCCCTGCTCTACTCTCTCTACACGCATGACTGTTTGTCCACACACAGCTCCACCTCTATCATCAAATTTGCTGATGATACTGTTGTCCTGGGCCTCATTTCCAACAACAATGAGACGGCATACTTGGACGAGGTGGAGCATCTAACATCATGGTGCCAGGACAACTGTCTCTCTCTGAATGTTGGCAAGACCAAAGAAATGATTGTGGACTTCAGGAAGAGACAGCAACGGACATACTCCCCTCATGATCAGCGGGTCACCAGTAGAGAGAGTGAGCAGCTTCAAGTACCTGGGAGTAAACATCTCCGAGGACCTGACCTGGACTGCTCACATTCAGACACAGGTGAAAAAGCCAGGCAAAGACTGTACCACCTGCGCCAGCTGAGGAAATTCAGGGTTTCACCAGCTATCCTGAAAACTTTCTATTTAGGGGCGATAGAAAGTGTTTTAACTCAGTGCATCACAGCGTGGTATGGGAACAGCACCAGTCATGACCGCAAAGCCCTGCAAAGAGTCGTGCGCTTATCCGAGCGTATCTCAGGGTCAGCTCTCCCGTCTCTGCAGGACGTCTACACCAAACGCTGCAAAGGTAGAGCTACCAAGATCATCAAGGACTCTAATCACCCTGCAAACCCTCATTTCACGCTGCTACCATCTGGTAAGCGCTTCCAAGCCTGATGGCCAAAACTGAGAGACTCAGGAGGAGCTTCTTCCCCAGGCCATCAGACTCCTGAACTCAGTCACTTAACATCACGTGACTTCACGCCAGGATAAACATCGATACACTGACATTGCACTGCACTTTCTGTTCTCATTGTTACTGTGTAACAACCTGTCATAAACCTGTTTGCACATTATACTCTTTATACATTTGTTAACCACATATTTATAAGTCTACAGTTTACTCACTGCAAAGTCTACTTCAATTATTTTATTCCACTTTATCCTTATTTGTTACCTTTTTTTTTCTTGACTTGATTATTTATAATTCTACAGATATAGACATATATATATATATATATATATATATATATATATATATATATATATATATATATATATATATATATATATATATATATATAGAGAGTATTTTTTTTTATATCCTATTTCTATTATAATTTCTTCCTTGTGTTTTTAACTGTGAATTTGCACTGTCCATGGAGCGGACCTGTTTACATTTCACTGCCGGTTGTATATTCTGTATATAACTGTGTATGTGACAAATAAAACTCTTGAATCTTGAATCTTGAATCACCATTCTAAAGGTACTCAAATTCACTCACCAGTTTTATTTGTCACATACAGTTATATACAGAGTATACAATCGGCAGTGAAATGTAAACAGGTCCGCTCCATGGACAGTGCAAATTCACAGTTAAAAACACAAGGAGGAAGTTCCAACTTTAAAACTGAGAAAAAAATTGAGATTCACCTTCTGTGGTGGGGAGAGTGTGACGCCCCAATTAATGGTTCTACACAATTTATGTATTTTGAGATACTTCCTGTATGTGAAAAATGCATTGAAGAGGGTGCCATCTGGGTGCGGTGTGTCGCTATAAATCTGCGGTGTTGCATGCCATAGGACAGCAAGACCGGAGCTGATCACATCTTTGTCTTGTCACATTCATCGTTCTACAGACCGCTTCAGGTTGCTGAACATTTAACTGTTAGCTGATGCAGAGGTCCTGTACTCGCTACAAGTGCATTAATGGGTCCTATTTCATATCTACAGTGGTTTCTGTGCTAAAACCTACTATACACCACTCAGGGGACACAATACAACACGATGTACATTACTCTTATTAATTATGCATCATTTGCCTAAAATTGAACCGTACACCTGTAACTCATTCAACAGGGTCCCTGTGTGCAATCTGTGTACAGTGCATTAATGGGTCATATTTCATATTTACAGTGGTTTTCTGTGCTAAAACCTACTGTACACCACTCGGGACAAAGTACAACACAATGTATACACTCACCTAAAGGATTATTAGGAACACCTGTTCAATTTTTCATTAATGCAATTATCTAATCAACCAATCACATGGCAGTTGCTTCAATGCATTTACGGGTGTGGTCCTGGTCAAGACAATCTCCTGAACTCCAAACTGAATGTCAGAATGGGAAAGAAAGGTGATTTAAGCAATTTTGAGCGTGGCATGGTTGTTGGTCCCAGACGGGCCGGTCTGAGTATTTTACAATCTGCTCAGTTACTGGGATTTTCACACACAATCATTTCCTGTGGGCGAAAATGCCTTGTTGATGCTAGAGGTCAGAGGAGAATGGTCCGACTGACAGGAGAGCAACTTTGACTGAAATAACCACTCGTTACAACCGAGGTATGCAGCAAAGCATTTGTGAAACCACAACACGCACAACCTTGAGGCGGGTGCACTACAACAGCAGAAGACCCCACCGGGTACCACTCATCTCCACTACAAATAGGAAAAAGAGGCTACAATTTGCATGAGCTCACCAAAATTGGACAGTTGAAAACTGGAAAAATGTTGCCTGGTCTGATGAGTCTCAATTTCTGTTGAGACATTCAGATGGTAGAGTCAGAATTTGGCAAACAGAATGAGAACATGGATCCATCATGCCTTGTTACCACTGTGCAGGCTGGTGGTGGTGGTGTAATGGTGTGGGGGATGTTTTCTTGGCACACTTTAGGCCCCTTAGTGCCAATTGGGCATCATTTAAATGCCACGGCCTACCTGAGCATTGTTTCTGACCATGTCCATCCCTTTATGACCACCATGTACCCATTCTCTGATGGCTACTTCCAGCAGGATAATGCACCATGTCACAAAGCTCGAATCAATAGACAACAGATGGGATGCATCACAGTTGACCGGATGTATCTCGGGAACCAAGCCGACTTGGGGCTCCATATTCTGGGGTTAGGGGGGTTGCATGGGTACCATCCCACTCCCGGAGTCTGGAACTCCAACTCAGCTTGGTTTCCGAGATACACCCAGTCAAAGTCCCATTTTTGACCGGGCATAACTCCGATGCCAAGCCGACTAGGAACGCCATTGGAACGAGGTCCCAGGAGCTGGTGACAGTGGGGATAAAAGGGGCCCTATAGCGGCTCTCCAAGCCCAGAGTTTGGAGCTCCAACTCGGCTAGACTTCCGAGATAAACCCGGTTATACATAAGGGACCTTTGGACAAAAACGCTATTATCTCGGAAAGGACGAGTCACAGCGGCTAGTCCTTCGGAGCGGTGAGGGGTCTCTAGGGGCCCTCTCAGGCCTTAGTTTCTTCCGAAGTGCACCTTTTCCTGTTGGGCCCTATATGGGCCCTATTTTGGTGGGCGCTTCGCCCCGCCCCCCAAAAATCACAAGCTGTGTACCCCGGTACAAGGGCACTTCCCTAAAGTGCGGAACGGAAGAGTGTTTTTTTGATCCGCGACTATGCCGCCTCACCGTTACCCAACTGCCCTGTTGCATAACCGAACAATGTACAACATTCACTAAGCTAGTCGCATCCAAAGCAGTGTCTAAAGCTGTTACATTCTCACTACTCTCAAATAAAGTCTGGATGCGTGTCTCTAATTCTGAAATCTTCTCTGTCAGCCTGACTATCTCTTTACATTTATCACATGTGAAGCCCTGCTCGCCAACAGAGACAGATACACTAAACATGAAACATGCGGTGCAAGTGACAATGACTGGAGAAGAAGACATGGCTTACCGTATTTGCTGATTAATCCAATTTACCAAAGTTGTTTGATGGAGTCCATTTACTAATCCAACTCACCACAGCTGTTTAATGAACTCAGAAAACAGGAAACCCAGGTGCAGAGATGGCAAGCTAACAGGCTAGCGAAAAGCTAACGTGTGATAGTGATTTAGATAAAAAGCTAGTGATGTCAGATTTAATGTGGTAGGCAATGTTAAACAATATATGAAGATGAGTAAGTTATAATTAGCAGTTTAAACAACAGAGAATTATTTCAAATACAAATTCCAAAAGAGCAGAGCAGAGCACATGCGTGCACAGCAGCAACAGCAAACAGGGTAGACAGGAGCAATCGAAGACAGGAGCAATCAATCCAAGACACCATCTCGGTGGTTGGAAATACCGACTGTAGTTGCCTGCCTCTCTCTGGGATGGGAACATGTTCTATGGCCCCTTTGTCTAGAAGAGATTGCAGCTCTTGTGACAGTAAAGTCATTCATAAAGACTGGATGAAGCAAACTGGATTCTGTAACCTTTCTCTACTGTCATTAGAAACAAAGTAGAGATGCCCGGTAGTAGCTTACATGCTGCCAAGTTCTCTGAAATGGCTTCCCATTTTGATACTTCCCATTGAGGGTGTGCTGGGTGTCCAATGTGTCCACCTCCTCCCTGTAGGCCATCTCATCATGGTCAGTGATCTACTACAGTCGTATCATCAGTGAATTTGATGATTACATTAGAGCTGTGTGTGACTATGCAGTCATGAGTGTTTTTGTCGTTCTTCAGAAAAAAATATTAATAACATAAAAAAAACTGAGCCAGAGAAGTTTCTGAATTTTGGTGGATTTGACACGGAGCAAATAGATAAAGTGCAGTAAAATAAACACATACATTTCCGTTTCCACTTGTCTGAAAGAAGACAAGTTATGGAAGAAAAAAAGCCCAACATTTAAAATAGACCAGTGCCTGAAACACAATTGTTTGTCTGTAGTGTATTTCCTTAATTCAATTAATTAATTAAATAACTCGTTAATTATCATATTGCTGATGCTAAACTACATTCATTAACCATAGTAAAATGACCTCAGTTTCAGGTGCTGACATGCTCCTCGGCTGAGGCCATCTCTTCTTTACCCTCTCACACTGGAAATGATCGTATGGATCTGGTTCTAATGGATCATGACCCTGAGCTTTACCTTCAAGACCTGCTGGCCTTACAGAGAGGGAATCTGCTCTCTACCTCTGGTGTTGTGTTGATCAACAGAGCTCTGACGCCTGGAGCTCGAGACCTTCTGGAGTATGTGACGGCCAGATCGCAGAGCTTCAGTGTGGGCAGACACCTCGATGGACTGATGGAGATACGCATCCATACGGCTGTCTGACCTCAGGCACCTGAGACCTGCAAGAGAGTCCTCAAGAACTGAGAGAGCATTTTACCACTTCTGGCTCAATCATCCTGAAGTCAATGGGTTTTGGTTAAATCCCTGAAATATGGTAATTTTGTCTTCTGATATGATCTTGCAGTTGTCTTCCAAGTTGGGTCTCGGGACCAAAAAGTAGTGATGTTAATTCTGTTCAAATAATGTTTATTGCCCTATTGTTGTACTTTACAATGTATTTACCTATTTGTCTGTTCGATATATAAATAAAATTAATAAATAAAAATCGACTCACTACCATTTTGCTAAGAAAGAATAACTACAATTAATAATTTAAGTGGAGACTGAAATTTTACTTATAGAGATAGATGGGAATCAATATTCAATATTCAATATTCAATATTCAGATAACAAGCAATTACTGAAACAATGTTGAGTCAATGTCTTTGAAATGCCCCTTTCCACTGATTGGTCAACCAAACACCAAACCTTGCCTTCATCAGGGAGCGACTCAGGCGTGACCAATCCTGGAAGCACCAATTACACCACGTCTGTCAGCTGACAGACCAATCACAACAGTGATGCGGGAGTCCCGCCTCCCTCATAAATATTGCTGTAAGCAGCCCCCACTTCATTCATTATTCTTCCGAGGGAATTCACTGTCAAAGTGAATATTTTTTCTTCTGCTGTCTTTTCTAGTGGGAACTAATGCGTTGAGTTGAGTTCTATGATTTCGCCCAAAGACTCTCATCTTCTATTCATTGCATGTCTTGAGTTAGACACGCGCAGGCCGTGCTCACTGATCCCGAGGGCTGCCCGCACTGCTCTCTTTTCCCGTCAAGGGTATTAGAGCGTAGAATGTGAGTCGTGGCTGCAAATAAGGAGGAGCCAAGCTTTTCTGCATCATTCACAGAGAAAGACGAGCCTGCTCAGCAAACCCAGTAAAGCTGGGGAGTTAATGAACAAAATCTCTCCCCAACTTCCCCGTCTTTGAATCAGACCCTTTGGCGGGGGATAAAGAGGAGGAAGCTGATGAGATGATTGCTCATCTCTTGAAAGATGCAGATGCAATTCTCCCTCCTAATCTCTCCTCCAGACCTAGCAGTGCGACAGGTGAGTCTGTCTGGTTGGGAGAGTTGAGAGAATTGGGAAGCGAGACTGTGAGTTTACATACACACTCAGACGTGAGTGTGGCACACCAGGTCCTTGGATGCAGGCTGGTGTGTTGCCAAAAGACATCAGAGGCAGACGGTGGGTGATAACTCCACTCCATTAAGAGGTTGGAGGACTCTTCTAGACCTAGCAGTGTAACAGGTGAGTCTCCCTTCCCCATACAGGGAGACTTGGAACTTATTAAAATGTGTAGGAGAGCAGCTGTTAACTCTCTATGGACTGGCCATCACAACAGGAGGGCCAGGGCACAGAGAGGGATTTATATGATGGGAAGAAGCTGCTGTGCTGTGAGCTTCACAGAGAAAATGGAAGAACTGGTTTATGCTGGAACCAAACTATCACAATATATTGCTGCGAGCCCCCAGATATCAAGCAAAAAGCATCGAGCCCCACAACCACCAAAGCCTGTGGGCCCAGCTCGCCCTTCTCCTCCTTTGAGAGCTCTTCGGCCTCTCAGGGCCCACACCATCCTCCATCTGCTGTATGTGAACCAAAAACAACTGATACCAGCTCTCAGTGATGTGTGTTGGGTCCCCGCTATGATAACAGTAACTTTATCAAATGTTTCAGAACAAGCGGGAACCCAGTGTGCCTGTAGCTTTCTCTATTCTGTTCTATTACGTGATAGAAAGTCTAAGGCCTTCTCAAGCCGTATGGCAAACCCATCTAATCTGCTGCCTGTTACACACCAATGTGTTAATGGTAATGTTAATATTACTGTGGGGACAAAAAGTAAGACTGTTAAGTTAGCACTTTTAAACATCTGCTCACTTAAAAATAAATAATTAGTCAACGACTTAACCACAAAGAACCTGGATTTTATGTTTCTAAATTAAACGTGGCTAGAAGACAGCTGCAGTGCAACAATCCTTAATGAAACAGCCCCTCCTAACTTTACATTTATGAATGTCTGCAGAGTGATTAGGAGAGGTGGAGGTGTAGCTGCTCTATTTAAAGATGTCTATCAATGTAAGAGTGTCATTTGGTGATTACCTGTCTGTGACGAGCAGGGCAAGCGAGAGCTGTGAGAGAGTGACGCGAGGCCGGAGTGATGAGTGCCAGCTGCATGTCACACCGGTCTCATGTCTCACGGAGGAGTGACGACAGTGAAGGACGAGAGAGGACCAGGCCTGGAGTTTACGTTGCGTTTCGTTTACGTTTTGTTGTGTGTGCACGCAGCAGTCGTCCGTGAGGGGCTGCCGCTTTTACTTTCAGTTTGTTTAATTATTTATTAAAGTTTGTTAAACATTCTCCGGTTCTTGCCTCCTCCTTCTCATATCAACAAACCTTGTTTTCCTCTTATTTACAGGCCTCCGAAATACTCTCCAGCCTTTGTTGAGGACTTTACAGAGCTGTCATCAGCAATCTCCTCAGAGTCTGACACTTTTACTATTGCTGAGAATTTAACATTCACATAGACAATGCTGAATCCAGTACAACAAAAGATCTCATGACTGTTCTTAACACTTTTGATTGGACACAGCATGTACATGGACCCACACACAATCGTGGACACACTCTAGATTTACTTATCAGTAAGGGACTAAACATTTCATTGATTGTTATTAAGGATGTGGCAATGTCTGATCATTTCTGTATTTTCTTTAATATATTAATCTCTCCTGCCATTAAAGCAAGATCGGTCTTTCAAAAAGAGCTGCTTAGATGAGAACACTAATGTGCTGTTTATGAAGGCCATATCTCTGACATCAAGCAAATCTGCAGACTCTGTTGATTTTCTCCTTAATTCCTTTAACTCAAAGTTCAAGAATGTCATCGATGTCATTGATCCTGAGAAAATCAGGAAAAAGAAGACCTAAAGCTCCTTGGAGAATAACAACAGTAGTTTCAAAGTATGAAAAGAAAATGCAGAAAAGCTGAGCGCATGTGGCTAAAACAAACTTAGATCATTATAACATCTATAAAGGCAGCCTTTCAATGTGGAACTAGCCACAGCTAGACAGACCTTCTCAAATATTATAAACAGAAACATAAACAACATGCGCACTCTATTTGCTACTGTAGAGAGACTAACAAACCCCCCTAACTAAAGTCACATTCCTAGTGAATTGCTCTCAGAAAGCAAATGCAATGAGTTTGCCTCCTTTTTTTCTGAGAAAATCAATAATATCAGACAGGCGATCAGTAGATCCACATGTTGTGCTGAGGTCAGACAGATCAGACCACAATTTCAGAAATTAGTGACTGTCTGTTTTTGAGGTAATTGATGGTAAATTGATGGTGAAAGAAACTGTACAACACCTTAAAACATCAACTTGCTCCCTCAACACACTCCCCAATTCTTTTTTTAAAAGTGTGTTTAACTGTTTGGAAGCAGATCTCCTAGAAGTGGTAAACTCCTCACTTCTTTCTGGGACTTTTCCAAACTCCCTTAAAACTGCAGTAGTTAAGCCTCCCCTGAAAAAAGAACAATCTCAAATCTCCCCTTTACAGGCAAGATAATTGAAAAAGTTTTCAATCACCTGAATAAAAGCTCAAATGAGTATTTGGACAATTTTTAATCTGGTTTCCCGACCGCATCACAGCACAGACAGTGTGATATTTCAATGCAGAGGTTAATTATCAGTGCTGGTGCTACTCGACCTCAGTGCTGCATTTGACACTGTTGACCACAACATTCTTCTTGACAGGCTGGAAAACTGGGTTGGGCTTTCTGGGATGGTCCTCAAATGGTTCAGATCATATTTAGAAAGGAGGGGTTATTATCTGAGTATAGGTGACCATAAGTCTGAGTGGACATCCATGACATGCAGAGTCCCACAAGGGTGAATTCTTGCGCCACTCCTATTCAACCTGTACATGATCCCACTGATCCTACTTAGCACTATCACCTAATAATTATAGCCCCATTGACTCCCTGTGCAAATGCATTGATGAAATTAACAACTGGAGGTGCCAAAACTTTCTTCAGTTAAACAAAGACAAAACTGAAATCACTACATTTGGAAACAAAGATGAAATTCTCAAGGTGAATGCATACCTTGATGCTAGGGGTCTAAAAACTAAAAATCAAGTCAGGAACCTTGGTGTGATTTTAGAGTGGGACCTGAGTTTCAGTTGTCATGTCAAAGTAATAACTAAATCAGCATACTATCATCTGAAAAAATATTGCACAAATTAGATGCTTTATCTCCAGACAAGACTTTGAGAAACTTGTTCAAGCTTCTATCACCAGCAGGGTGGACTATTGCAATGGTCTTCTCACCGCCTTCCCAAAAACACCAATAGACAGAACGCTGAGCAGAACCAGAAAATATGAACACATCACACCAGTCCTCAGGTCATTACACTGGCTTCCACTTACATTCAGAATACATTTTTAAGTACTATTACTTGTTTTTAAATCACTCAAATGACCTCAGTACATTGCAGATATGCCAATTAAATACAAACCTAACAGATCACTCAGATCATCAGGATCAAGTCAGTTAGAAATACCAAGAGTTCACTCAAAGCAAGGAGAGTCTATGCCAGCTTATGCCAGCCACAGCTGAACCAGCTTCCAGAACAGATCAGATATGCTCCAACTCCAACTCTTATCTATGGATCATCTTTTTATTCTTTTAATTCTTTTTATAACTTTTAATTTAACCTTGTTTTTATTGTTGGTTACAAATTCATTTTATTTTTGGTTAGTGCTGTCTGGTTGGGAGAGTTGGGAGAATTGGGAAGTGACGGTGAGTTTACTTGGCACAGACTCCCCTGACTAACCAACAGACAGCACTCTCAACCTGAAGGTAAGGGCAGATCTTTGATTTAAATGAGTTATAGAGATGTGTGTTGGGGTACTTCATTATTTAAGCGGAGGATAAATGTGACCCGTCACAGAAACCAGTGACACAAGTCGGCAGCACAACTTTCGAGCAAAATGAGAAAGAAGCGTTTTTTTTTCAAAATTGGTGATGTTCGCTTTTTTGCAGAATCTGTTTTTTGAGATCATGAAGAAGCCTCTCCGTGTTTGAGATAGCAGTATCGGTATATTTAAAAGCGTACATTTTGATGTTGAAATCGGCTTGTTTTTCAGAGATTCTAGCACGCAGTAGGGGCGTGTCATTGTCTGTGTGCATTTCCATTGCCCCCGCCCACCAAGGGAAGCGTGACTACTTATTATGCAGCGCTCTGGCCGGCTCTAGCTGATATCAAAATTCAATGAAGATGGACGCTGCAAAGAGTATCGCATGGCTATATCGACAGTAACATTTGATGGGGATAAAGACAGAGAAATGGGGAAAATCCATAACTTTGACTGTAAATGCTACGCAAGGAGAAAAGAGAACTCTCTGCCCGAAGACCCCAACAAAGAGAAAGTGTGCCCGGATGACTTATTTAATTGGAGGCAACAAGATCTGCAAGAACACTTTTCTGTTTCTTATGGGGTGAGTTTCCATAAACAAAGTTTGTCGTTTTGTGTTCATTCTAGCTCATTCGTTAGCTAGCTCAGGACTGTGTTTAAAGTGTAATCGTTAGCAACGTATCACTTGCCAAAACCCCCCATTACTATAATGGGCTTTTAGATGGTAATGTTAGCATCTGCTATTAATTTGAATAATGCTTCAATTGCTTGAACTGACTGGTGTGAATGACTTAGCTCATGTAAACCTGCCTGTTAACATTCTTGAATTGAATGTGATGCTAATAATTTTAGCCAGTGGTACAACTATCAAACAACTATCCAAACTGTTTTAGACCTAAAAGAGTCTTTGTAGGCCTATGTTACCCTTAAAGGTCAGAGAACAGAACAGAATCAGAGATTTTTTTTTTCCCGTATAGAAAATTTTACTTTGCATATTAAACTATAAAACACATAACTATAGTTGATTTTAGTTTATCATAGTTGATCATAACTAGAGATGAAATGGCATGAAAATTCATGATTATGATCACGGTTATCACAGAATCCTGTTCAAAAAGTCCTAATGCTACACAATGAAATCAATTCACCAAGTTTTATGTAGAAAACCAGCAAATAACAAATAAAATTAGCATCAATATGTACTTTTGTTTACATAAACATTAAAATAACATTAAAAATGATGGCCAGAAGAAGGAGTGTCTTGCAACATGTTACCTATAATGCACAAATTCAAATAGCTTTGAGTAATAGAATAAATAGAGTAACCGTTGATCAACCGTTTGAATACCCAAAGAGAAAATGACTCTTGGGAACAATCAGAGAGGGGCTTAATAGCTCCTGAGTCCACACCCCAAAGAGAGGGGGACAAATAAACTCTTGAACCAAGTGCTCCGCCACCTGATAACCCCGAAAGCCCCAGTGTTGAATCCTCATCAGAGGACGAGGGACCACTCAGGATATATTTTGGTAAGGGACCGAATTGAATTATCATGAAACAAGGGAGTTTAAAGACGGAGGAAGAAGCAGATGTATTAGTCAATGCAGCTGTGGCAAGCAGCGAGGCTGAGGAACTGTGAGAATGGATGAGGCCGGTCATGAGTGATAATGAGCTCCAGCTGCGTGCCGCACAGGTCTCGTGTCTCACGAAAGAGCTCGGATGCATAAAAGAAGGAGCGCCAACAGTGAAGGACAAGAGAGGACCAGGCCTGGACTTTATGTTGTATTTTGGTTTACATTTTATTACTGTGTGTGCGCAACAGTCGTTCATGAGGGGCTGCCACTTTTACTTTCAGTTTATTTGTTTTGTTTATTAAAGTCTCTTTTAACGTTCGCCGGTTCCCGCCTCCTCCTTCCCTGAACAAAGAACTCTGTTACAGCGGCCCCGTGGCTGAGGTCGCCGCAGCCCTCTAAAAGCAGGCAGGACAGGGATTCCTGAGAGAACCAGACAAACTAATACACTGCCGAATGACCCCCTCAAGACCGGAGATATAATCCTACAGAAAACAGGGGGGCCAGATGATAAACCTATAATACATGTCATAGGGCATGAAAAAGGCGAAGACCATGACTTCAGCAAGGAGTTAAAAACCTTAATGATCCTAGACACATTAATAAATAAAATGTTATATTGACTATAGCTCAGCCTTTAACACCATAGTTCCCATTAAGCTAACCGCCAAACTCCTGGATCTCGGCCTGAATCCTTCTCTCTGCCACTGGATTGAGGACTTCCTCACTGGCAGGCCTCAGGTGGTGAGAGTAGGCCAGTTCACCTCCACCTCCATCTCCCTGAGTGTGGGAGCTCCACAGGGCTGTGTCCTGAGTCCCCTGCTCTACTCTCTCTACACACATGACTGTTTGTCCACACACAGCTCCACCTCTATCATCAAATTTGCTGATGATACTATTGTCCTGGGCCTCATTTCCAACAACGAGACGGCATACTTGGACGAGGTGGAGCAACTAACATCATGGTGCCAGGACAACTGTCTCTCTCTGAAATGTCTCTCTCTGAACCAAAGAAATGATTGTGGACTTCAGGAAGAGACAGCAACGGACATACTCCCCTCTCACGATGAGCGGGTCACCAGTGGAGAGAGTGAGCAGCTTCAAGTACCTGGGTGTAAACATCTCCGAGGACCTGACCTGGACTGCTCACATTCAGACACAGGTGAAAAAAGCCAGGCAAAGACTGTACCACCTGCGCCAGCTGAGGAAATTCAGGGTTTCACCAGCTATCCTGAAAACTTTCTATTTAGGGGCGATAGAAAGTGTACTAACTCAGTGCATCACAGCGTGGTATGGGAACAGCACCAGTCATGACCGCAAAGCCCTGCAAAGAGTCGTACGCTTATCCGAGCGTATCTCAGAGTCAGCTCTCCCATCTCTGCAGGACGTCTACACCAAACGCTGCAAAGGTAGAGCTACTAAGATCATCAAGGACTCTAATCACCCTGCAAACCCCGATTTCATGCTGCTGCCATCTGGTAAGCGCTTCCGAAGCCTGATGGCCAAAACTGAGAGACTCAGGAGGAGCTTCTTCCCCCAGGCCATCAGACTCCTGAACTCAGTCACTTAACATTACGTGACCATCGATACACTGACATTGCACTGCACTTTCTGTTCTCGTTGTTACTGTGTAACAGCCTGTTATAAACCTGTTTGCACATTATACTTTGTACATTTCTGTTAACCACATATTTATAAGTCTACAGTTTACTCACTGCAGTTTATTTCACATTTTATTCCACTTCTTTATGTTGGCATTAGTGGAACTGCATTGGCATGGCTTAAATCATACTTATCTGACCGTTATCAGTTTGTAGCAGTAAATGAAGAGATGTCACACCGATCACAAGTTCAGTATGGAGTACCGCAGGGCTCAGTGCTAGGACCGTTGCTCTTCACCCTGTACATGCTACCACTGGGAGATATCATTAGGAAGCATGGCATTAGTTTTCACTGTTATGCTGACGATACTCAGCTCTTTATTTCTTCACCCCCTGACGAAACTTACCAATTCACAAGATTAACGGAATGCATAGCTGATATAAAACATTGGATGTCTAAAAAAAACTGAATTTTTAATTATTGGACAAAAAAACTCTGCAAGTAGTAACCTAGAATACTGTCTAACACTCCATGGCTGCTCTGCCAAGTCCTCGTCGTCAGTGAGGAACCTGGGTGTGCTCTTTGATACCAATCTTTCATTTGAAAGCCACGTTTCTAACATCTGTAAAACTGCATTCTACCATCTTAAAAATATATCTAAATTACGGCACATCCTTTCGATGCAAAATGCCGAACAGTTAATTCATGCGTTCATGACCTCAAGGCTAGATTATTGTAATGCTTTACTCAGTGGTTGCCCTGCTCGCTTAATAAACAAACTCCAGCTGGTCCAAAACGCAGCAGCTCGAGCTCTTACTAGAACCAGGAAGTATGACCATATTAGCCGGTTCTGTCAACACTGCACTGGCTCCCTATTAAACATCGTATAAATTTTAAAATCTTGCTTATTACTTACAAAGCACTAAATGGTTTAGCTCCCCAGTACTTGAGCGAACTCTTAACGCATTATACTCCATCACGTCTATTGCGGTCTCAAAACTCTGGCCCGTTGATAATCCCTAGAATATCAAAATCAACTGCAGGCGGTCGACCCTTTTCCTATTTAGCGCCTAAACTCTGGAACAGTCTTCCTAGCATTGTTCGGGAAGCAGACACACTCTGTCAGTTTAAATCTAGACTAAAAACGCATCTCTTTACTATGGCTTACACATAAAACATTATCAATCTCTATTATTCAAATCAGTAAATGATTGTCAGGCTGCATTAACTAGGTCAGCCGGAACCGGGAACACTTCCCATAACACCTGATGTACTCGTTACATCATAAGAAGAATGGCATCTACGCTAATGTTAGTCTCTCTGTTTATCCTGAGGTTTACTGCAGTCAGCCGGATCCGGGCCGTATCCAGATCAGATGGTGGACCAGCGCCTGGACATGACCAACGCATCCCTGAAGTGTCTGCGGAGAACATGTCAAATAAACCCCCCTGTAAATGCTGCATCGACACGACATCCTCATTAAACCAGTCTTCGGCATGACGACTCCAATCTTTTGAATAATTCATATTAGGCAAATAGATATTCGTAAGATTAAGACATGCAATGTTCCAGAATTATAATCACACACTGTTTGTTCGTCGGCCAGAGGAAAACTGGCACCCCGACTGAGCCTGGTTTCTCCCAAGGTTTTTTTCTCCATTCTGATCCTGAAGGAGTTTTGGTTCCTTGCCACCGTTGCCTCTGGCTTTTGGCTTGCTCAGTTGGGGACTCCTAAATCTCATCTATATTCCCGATCTGCCCGCATTGACACTATATGATACTGAAATGAGCTGGATAACATCACCGTTTCACCAGAACGGCTGTACAAATTCTGTTGCATTATTTTCCTGTTAACAATGTGAAGCTGCTTTGAAACAATTGGACTTGTTAAAAGCGCTGTATGAATAAAGGTGATTTGATATATATAGTACTCTTTTATTCTATTTCTATTATAATTTCCTCCTTGTGTTTTTAACTGTGAATTTGCACTGTCCATGGAGCGGACCTGTTTACATTTCACTGCCGGTTGTATATTCTGTATATAACTGTGTATGTGACAAATAAAACTCTTGAATCTTGAAATGAGTGTCTCTGCTAAAGACAACAAATATCACACAGTGGCTATGCCAATAATTTCAGGAGGGGAGTTTGGATTTAATGAAGTCAAAACAGGGGCTTCCATTGTAACAGACAAAGACAATATACTGAGCATTAGCAACAGACACAGAGCTAACTAAATATACAATAAAACAGAAAACAAATATAGTCTGTGCATAAAATGTAAGCGTGTAAATGTTTTTTTGTTTTTTTTTACCATGCACATTGTAGACTTTATATCATATGATACATAATCACATTTATGATTAGAAACATTTGAATCATTATGGATGAGTTCAATCAAACATTATTATATTTGTAGGCCTGATACTGAAGAGCCTGAAGATTTCTGCTGACAGACTCATCTGAGCTCTTCCTCTGTTCCTCCTTTACATAAAACAAAACCATCATTTGGCTGAACACTAAACCAACATTAATCCTCAATATCACACGTTTCTGATACGCATGCTAACACACACGCTGCTTTATTTAACTAAAGTCTGAGTCTCTTCCAGCTGTATGAAACACATTTACACATTAATCACACATTTATTTCTCTCATAGACACAGTAGTGAGGCTCTTCTGTGATCACCTGATGGTTTCTGATCCTCTCATGACCGTATCAGAGATTTAAACCATGATCTAATCGATCTATCAGGGACGTTTGGTGATCGATCTTCATCTACTCTGTAAGGAGGAACCAGAAGAGAAAACAATCAGTGTTCAGTGGAGCAAAGGGCAAATGAATTATATTTTAATGATGTTTCTGAGTAAAAAGAAGTGACATTAAATTCCTGTAATCAGATTAATCACTGACTTTACATTATCCTGCAGAGATATTCCTCAAACAATATTTGTGCATTAAATCCTCTAGATTTCAAACATGAATGGCGTTCATATGTTTGTGTGTTTGTGTTGGTGTGACTGCAGAAGGACCTGTGACTCCTATTGAGTCACTGTAAAGGAGAAACACATGCTAATGAGTGTACGGCGTATGGAATAAACCACAGCGAGCAAACACAAATGTTATCTTCCGTTCAAACCTGTCAGCTAAACTTCCACTAGTTAAAGCCGTTGGCCCTCTAGTTTACACATGTTTGTAGGGCTCTTAGTAAATCACTGAGAGTAAAGTGAGTGTAAAGTAGTGTGACGTGTTGCTTGTCACAGTAAAAACACACTCGAGACAGAGACATTTCTCATGTGAGGCTGGACGGCTGTGAGCTGGAGCTGAACTGATTTTAGCAGCGTTTTCCTACAATCTGACCAAGTCTATTTTCAAACTGAAATGATTCTCTATTACTGACACAGTTAATAAAGCAGGTGTTGCTGTGTAAAGCTGTGACCGTGTGCTTTTGTTCTCTTTCCTCCTTTGTGTTAAACATTTGAATCAACTTTACATTTTGTTCTCACACAAACCCTTTGTTGCAATGAAGCTCAATGATGATTTCCTTTCATGAATATCTGAAAGGTATGTTCACATATCAGAGGTAAATGAAGCTCTCTTTAATATCACAGTGATGTTTCCTCACCTCAGGACACAGTTTGAGTCTCGTAGCTCGTCTCTGAGCCGCTGCTTTGAGTCTCCGATCTTATTGAGTCTCAGATCAAGCTCTTTTAAAAACTGCAGTGCTTTTGAGTTAGTCAAAGACTGAGTTAAAGAAGAAACATCTGTAATGCCACAGCCCAGTAGACTAGAAAGACACAAACAGAGCAAGAGAGATTATCTCACAAACAAATCATTAAGATGAAGAATTTTACACAAATATAATGTGAACTCAGGCTCTTCATGAGATATTGAGTATAAAGTGTTTTAGTTTAAACTGTTAAAGTGATTTAAGCATTTTGATTCTTGTCTGTGAATGTGACTGACCTCAATCTCTCCAGTTTACAGTGTGAATCCTTCAGTACGGCACATAAGGGCTTCACTCCTGTGTTTCCTGGTTTATTCCCGCTCAGGTCCAGCTCTCTCAGGAGTGATGGGTTTGATTTCAGAGCTGAAGTCAGGATGAGACACTGTTTCTCTGTAATACTGCATTCACTCAGACTGAAGACAGAAAGAGAAAATGACTCAGATCTGTGATGATCATCTTATTGAAGAGCTACAGCATATAGTCTGTCATTGAGTCTATAGTTTCATATTCAGCTTGTAATCGTGTCACACTAGTTCTGTTTGCTGGAAACTACTTTCATTTAAAATAAAAAAAAAGATATATATATCTTAACATCTTAAATTTTAACATATTTAAAGAGCAGTTTAAGATTTGTCTGCAAAGGTACTGTTCAAACACAGTTACCTGACAAATATATATGTCACAGATCCAACCATGTCCCTCGCACCAGACTCAATCACTCCTCCCACACGGTCCCAATCACCCGAATTCTGAAGCACCTGTCACTAATCATCAATGCCCTTAAATGTTGCCCTCAGCCTGCACTCACTGTCCGGTCTCGTCTTAGACAACCCGACTCCCACGCTCGTGGATTCCATACCGCCTTGTTGTGTCCGAGTATTATCCCCGTGATCGCTTTCCTCCACCTGGGCAACGCTACCTGAATCTCCGCTACAGATCGCAGAATCGCCCTTCTCTACCTCTCCTCAGTCCCTTCCGTGCCTCTTCAGTTGCTAATAAACATATCTGGGTTCACTTACGTCTGCGTCTGCCTGTTACTCATGACAATATATATATATATATATATATATATATATA
Organism: Paracanthobrama guichenoti; assembly: GCA_018749465.1. NCBI lineage: Eukaryota > Metazoa > Chordata > Actinopteri > Cypriniformes > Gobionidae > Paracanthobrama > Paracanthobrama guichenoti. Next base: position 459,736 of record JAGHMJ010001908.1, read on the forward strand.
TATTCTTCTTTTCTTATGAATATTTTAACTCCATTTCTGTGTAAAGCACTTTGAATTGCCATTGTGTATGAAATGTGCTATAGAAATAAACTTGCCTTGCCACAAATCCCTCATTAACAAATATACACAAAAACTATTTAACATAACACAATGTCACTGATAAATGTTTTCCAGAGACACAAACAGATAAATTAGCCATTCCTCAAAAGTGCTGAGATGAGATTTTGTCTCGTCTATAGTCAGGAGAAAAAATGAAGGTGGTGGCGGGTCATCTTACCCAGACTTACACAATCAGTTCATCGTTTCAAATACTTGAAATGCAATTATTTACAAGTTCAAAACTTCATTTTAATTGTGCCCAATGGCAAAGGCCAGAAGATGCAATGCTACGGTATAAATGATGTAACGTGAACTAAACAGTGAACTGTAATCACACTGTAACTGTACAGTATAATGATACTAACTGTAGTTTCTCCAGCTGGGATTGTGGGATCATCAGTAGATCACTGAGGTTTCTCACTCCAGAGTCTCCTAGTTTATTCCCGCTCAGGTCCAGCTCTCTCAGGTGTGATGGGTTTGATTTCAGAGCTGAAGTCACAGCAGAACAACCTCCATCTGTCATATCACAGCCTCTTAACCTACATTAGGAGAAATGAGAAAAACAAACTCTTTATTCTGTTTCATTCAAATATCAAAACACTTTTACTTTCAATTAAATTGCTGTCTATGGAGGGGTCAGAGAGCGCTCGGATTTCATCAGAAATATCTTAATTTGTGTCCCATGAGCAAAGGTCTTACGGGTTTGGAACAACATAAGAGGAATTAATGGCAGAATTTTCATTTTTGGGTGAACTATCCCTTTAACTAATAGTATTTCTGAATCTTTCTTCAGACGGAGAAACAGCAGAAAGTGCAGAGCTATAAATGATGTGACTTGAGTCCAGTCGCCTTAAAATAAACCAGGGTTTCTGCAGATATAATCATCAAACCTAATTTAATGCTTTTTAATGCCATGCATGATCCATATATATATATATATGGGTCAAAGTTTTTAAATGTTTTTGAAACAAGTCTCTTCTGCTCATCAAGGCTGCAGTAATAGTGATATTGTGAAACATTACTCCAATGTAAAACATGTGAATATATAGTAAAGTGTCATTTATTCCTGAGTTTATCATCATTCCTCCAGTCTTCAGTGTCACATGATCCTTCACTAATCATTCTCATGTGAGGATTTGCTGCTCTATTATGATCAATTATTATTGGTGCTCAATCATTAATAATGGTTCTTATTATTATCAATGCTGAACTATTTTTCTCTGCTTCGTACTTTTGTGGCAACCGTGAAACATTTTATTTAGTCAGGTGTTTAAAAGAACAGCATTTATTTGAAATAAAATCTTTTGTAACATTATAAAAAAGCTTTTAAAAATGTGTGGTACGTTTGAATGGAAATATATCATGGTTTCCACAAAAAACATCTGAAGCAGCACAACTGTTCTCAGAACTGATAATAATCATAAATGTGTGTTGATCATCAGATCCTCATATCAGAATGATCAGTGAAGGATCATGTGACACTGAAGACTGGAGGAATGATGATAAACTCAGCTTTGATCACAGGAATAAATCACACTTTACTATATGGTGGTATAGTGGGTTAAACCACTGAACTGATACGCAGAAGGTTGCTGGTTTGATCCCAGCAGTCGCCACCACCAGTGTGTCCTTGAGCAAGGCACTTTACTCCATGTTGCTCCAGGGGGATTGTCCCTGTAATAAGTGCACTGTAAGTCGCTTTGGATAAAAGCGTCTGCCAAATGCATAAATGTAAATGTATATATTCACATAGAAATGAACTCAAAAACTTAAATTCTTAAAAATGTAAATTTCTTTAAAACTTAAATTCACATTTAATGATGATGCCGAACCAGGAGAGAGATCGAATATGTTGACGTTGAAGGCACAAAGACGGGAAGTATAAGGCTTCCCCCATGAATGAGTTAACTCGTCATGGAGATCCTCAAAGAGAGAGACTGATGTTGTGGTCCCTCCTCCTGGCCACCAGACAGAAATCTGTCTTCCTGTTTAGAGAGTTTGGGGGTCTCTCGTTCGTGTGGCCAGTCTAGCTGTAATCTGGCCACCGCACGAGAAACCACCTCGAGTAAGTCCTCAACCCCTTTATCATCATGTGAGGAACGCTCTGAGCTAGGCAACTCATAATCCAAACCGGACTCAAGAGATTCGTTGTCCTCCGAACGAGCTGAAGAACTCAGGTCATGTCAGGAAATATTACATCAGCTCCAGTAACATTAGTATTAAGAGTAAAGTAAGATTATAAATGAGCAATCCTCACGTCAGTGTGTTGAGTTGACAGTGTTTATCCTGCAGTAGAGCAGCGAGCTGATGCGCTCCTGTGTCTCCTAGATCATGTCCACTCAGATTCAGCTCTCTCTGGAGTAACGGGTTTATACCCACAACTCTATTCACAAACTGACAGGCTTCATCTGCAGCAGGACTCAAAAACCTGCAGAAGGGAAGATGAAGCAGGATTCAGTTCAGTTCTCAACTAAACCTGCTGTAATGAACACATCCAGCCGTTGGTGCTGAGGAAAACCATTTGATATGATCTTTGTCTTCAAATCACTGTCAACTGTGATGCAACAACAGATTGAACAGCTTATTGTTTTACTGAAATAATATTTCTATCATTTATTTAGTAAATGATTTGATCCCGTCTCACCTCAGTGTCTTCAGTTGAGAGTTTGGATCCTGTAGTAAATCATGGAGTTCCTTCACTCCTGATGGTCCAGCATCATTTCCTGTGAGATCCAGCTCTATCAGGTGTGAAGGGTTTGATCTCAGAGCTGAAGCCAGAGCTTTATAACCTTCTTCTGTTACGCTGCAGTGAGAGAGTCTACAACAGAGAGGAACATGTCACATTCGGCTGATTAATCAGTTATTCTGAACATCACCAGAACAATAGAAACCATTAAAGTGAAGAATTACAACTTAATATGGGGTAAAATAAAAAGCACAGAGAACTTTAATAATGGCCACACAATAAAAGTCCACACAAAGGTCCCATTGAAAAGCTGTGGAAGGACCTGAAACGTACAGTTCCTGCTGGAAAACCTACAAACTGCACTGAGCTGAAGCAGCTTTGCAAGGAGGAGTGGGACAAACTGGCCATAATTCCTCCACAGTAAAACACTCAAACAACTACAGGAAGTGTTTAGTCGAGACCATCTGCAAAGCTGAAAGCAGAATCAAAGATACGCAGATCCCTCAAAAACAATAAAATACATGAATCCTGTCCCATATAATCTTAAGATTAGTGATCACTACCAGATCTCGCCCTCCTTTCTGTGGCATAACATTTAAATGGACTGATTTCACATTTTCAATGCAAGAAAGTCTTGTACATGAATCACAATGTTAGGCTTTTTAAAGTGTAGTTCACAGCCTCTAATTAAACATTTTGCTTAATAAATTAACCACTTCAACTCTGCGCCCCACCCGTGGGTCCAATATTGCATCATCATAATCGTTCAAAATATGCTGCAGAGCTGAATTGGTTAAGATTTAGTGAAAAGTGCCATCAGTCCAGTAAAACTGTAACTCTGTCAGGATAATCTACTGTCAGTTGTTGACCTGTTTTTAGTCTGTTCTCACTTCTGTATTGTTTCAAAGCAAAGATTTGTCAGATTTCAGCATATGAAACTATTTTATAGCCACAGTTTCAAATGCTTCAAAGTTTAATGCTCTTCTACTGATACACATAACTAGCCATTAACTAATAGTATTTCTGAATCTTTCTTCAGATGGAGAAACAGCAGAAAGTGCAGAGCTATAAATGAACTAATGAACAGTGAACTGTAATCACACTGTAACTGTACAGTATAATGATACTAACTGTAGTTTCTCCAGCTGTGATTGTGGGATCATCAGTAGATCACTGAGGTTTCTCACTCCAGAGTCTCCTAGTTTATTCCCGCTCAGGTCCAGCTCTCTCAGGTGTGATGGGTTTGATTTCAGAGCTGAAGTCACAGCAGAACAACCTTCATCTGTCATATCACAGCCTCTTAACCTACATTAGGAGAAATGAGAAAAACAAACTCTTTATTCTGTTTCATTCAAATATCAAAACACTTTTTCTTTCTTGTCTGTGAATGTGACTGACCTCAATCTCTCCAGTTTACAGTGTGAATCCTTCAGTACGGCACATAAGGGCTTCACTCCTGTGTTTCCTGGTTTATTCCCGCTCAGGTCCAGCTCTCTCAGGTGTGATGGGTTTGATTTCAGAGCTGAAGTCAGGATGAGACACTGTTTCTCTGTAATACTGCAGACACTCAGACTGAAGACAGAAAGAGAAAATGACTCAGATCTGTGTTCAGTTCATGTGTGAGTTAAAAGCATCATTAATAAACGCCATACAGTCACTAATACAGCAGCAAAATCATGGAAACTTAATGATATGGTCAAACCAAGACAGGAGCATTTGAGGACACTAGCTACAATCCAAGTCTGGATCCGTCCTCACTCCAGAAATAAGATAATTTATCACTGTAGATTAATATAATATAGGATCAATATAGAAACAATAAAATAAAAACTCATTTAAAATGGAATGATTTCACATTTTCAACGTAAGAAAATCTTGTACAAGAATACATTTGTATTACTGCTAAGACAAAAGCTGAGATCCAGCACCCTGCATTAAAACAATAAAACTCAATCTGAAGAGCAGATCTCACAGAGAAACTGTAGGACACCGGCCTGACCAAAACCCTCTCCCCCTCTCTACCTCCCTTCCCCCTGATTCAAGTCCATATGATTTATCTTGTGAATCTATTGTTTTACCCCTTTCATGTCTGGTGTCTTTTTAAAGATCACAGTGCGATTGGTAAAATGGTCTCAACATCACTGGTAGGGTTAGAAAGATTGAAACATATGAGACTTGTGTTCTCTTTTTGAGTGGTCTCTCCAAAGATATCTGATCTTCTCCCCCAAACTAGGTGTTTGTGTTGCAGATATTTACAACCCTTTGTTCTGGTCTGGGTATTTAAGGAAGGGTAGCAGGGCTGCCATTGGGAACATTCTGTAGACAGAAGCCCCCATGCAGTGTTGTGTCAGGGTCATAAGAGACACTCACACACACTGTATGTAGTCTGCCAGATATGACTCTTTGAAACTATTTTCATATTACTTAATTGTATTTTATATTTTTATGCTGAAAGTTGTGTACCATGGATTCATGTTTCATTATGTTATTTAAGTTCTGTCTGGCCAAAATAAACCTTTGTCTTGATTTACCGTGTATTATTCTGAAACCATTTCTTCTAGTATTGATCAAACCGGAGTCCTTTATTTCCGCAAATCTTTTGCCAGAATAGATCAAACCGAGGAGCCCTGACTGAAGCATGGAGCGCAGCATGCGGGATAATCTGATTTCTGACTATTACTGTATTAGCAAGTTGCAGCTTTCGTGACTATTACTAAAATTACACTTTTTGTTGAGTAAGCAGGTGCGACCACTGAAAGGTAAAATATTCACTCTGCAATCCTCTGACTAATATCAGAACTGGCTAGGTTGTGATCGTGGGCGGCGAAACCGACGCTGCGTTCTGTGCGATATCGGGTCCCTTGATGAACGAATATTTGAAATTAAGAGATACTAAGAAAAATCAACGATCCAAATTAAAATCACAACTAAAATTATGATCAGCTGTTAAGTTACAAACGTCACGAATTTAATGAAATCATAAAATTGGAGTCAAATCAAAATTAAAAATGGAGTCCGATTTAGAATTCGATGGTCATAAATTAAGTGAATTCAACAGAAGTGCTAAAAAGGCTTATACGCAGAAGTCCTTCAACCAGGCCGTTTCCTAACGGATGGGCCTTACACATTTATTTTAAGTAATTTTAAAGTGTAGTTTGCAATCTCTAAATACACATTTTGCTTAATAAATGATGATTTTGGCATTCAGATTTTGGCATGTTTTTGGCATTCAGTAGAGAGAAGAAATCTAGCAACAGGAGAAGACCGTATCTGCAAGTCTTTTGTATCTTTTTCTCATTTGATTTTAGCTCAGTTGTCTTTACTAAGAAACTTTATTTGCTGTGTTCACGTGTTCTAGTCGCGTTGAAGTCTCGTTTTCTCTCGTTTTCTCTCGTTTGTAAGTAGTTTCTGTAGCGAGGCGTGTCCAGCTGTGTTGAATAACAACATTTCAGGCGAGTATAAAATAGAGTAGTATTCTGCGGCAGCAGCCCTCGTGTGAAGCCCTCATTGTGTGAAGAGTGTAAACACCAGTGACTCTACCGAGCAAGGACATCGACAAGGCACTTGAGTATTGTGTTTCCTCCCCTTTCTTTTCTTTTTGTACAGCTTCTCATCTATGTGTTTCCAAATCTATTACTTCTAACACTCGTAAATCGCGCTCTGTATATTGGAGGCAGCGCAATCCTAACAATCTGCGTAGTATCCCTATGTCCTCGGGTACTTTACTCTCTATTCCAATTGGTCTCTGGAACTGCCAATCTGCTGTCAACAAAGCAGACTTTATTTTTAATCAATCGCTACTCATTCAAGTCTCAACCTAATGGCCCTAAATGAGACCTGGATCAAACCAGAGGACACTGCCACTCCTGTAGCATACCTCGCTCGATTGGGAGGGGTGGAGGGGTCTGCTTATCTCAAACAAATGGAAATGTAATCCTTTACCATCTCTAACCTGCAACAGTTCATTTGAATCACACACAATCACTATTACTCACCCAGTTAAAATCCACTTTGTAGTTGTTTATCGTCCCCCAGGTCAACTGGGTAGCTGTTTGGAGGAGCTGGATATGTTACTCTCTAATTTCCCTGAGGACGGTACTCCTCTGTTTCTACTCTGTGACATTAGACACTTTCATTGCTACTGACACACTTTGCTCCACTATAACATCTTGCTTAGACAGCTTTTGCCCCCTTTCATCCAGACCAGCATGCACCACACCCTCTGCCCCCTTGGCTGTCCGATGTTCTCCGTGAACATCGCTCTGGACTCAGGGCGGCAGAGAGGAAGTGGTCACTGATCTTAGTTTGTATCAGTCTCTCCTCTCTTCCTTCTCTGCAAATGTCTCCACTGCTAAAACGACATGCTACCACAACAAAAATCAACAATTGCTCTGACTCTCGCACACTTCTTTCCTTGTTCCCCCCTCATCATCTCTTGCAGCTGACGACTTTGCAACATTCTTCCTAACCAAAACCACCACCATCAGCGAGTAATTCTCCACACCACAAACTAACACACACATCTTATCAGCAAACACACACTCTCCATTCTCAGAGGCAGAAGTCTCTAAACTCATCCTTTCCAATCACCCTAGTACCTGTCCGCTTGATCCTATCCCCACTCACCTCCTTCAAGCCATCTCTTCTTCAATTGTACCTGCACTCATTCACATCATCAACACCTCTCTTCACACTGGTACCTTTCCCACAGCATTTAAGCAGGCTCGGTTAACCGCACTGCTTAAAGGATTAAATCACTCCAAAATGAAAAATTCCTGATATTTTACTCACCCCCATCTCATCCATCTCATTTCTTCAGTTAAAAAAAGCTCACACTAGACGTACACAGAAGTACCGCCCCTGTGTTTACAAAGGGCACATGTGAAGACTAATACAAATGTCCTTTAAAAGTTAAAAACAACAAATGTGAGATGATTTTGAAGTTGAAGATGGAGTGTTTTTTTGGTAAAGGGCATTTGTATTAGTCCTTGCACGTTCCCTTGGGGCGGTACTTCCACTGTAATTTATGTGATTACGCAATTTGTGGCGCGCAGCAGAGCAGTGCAAGATGAGCAATTTAGGTTACAAAGTATATAAATGTTTATCATGACAGTGATATGACAGATCGTTTCGCTAGATAAGACCCTATTCCTCGTCTGGGATCGCGCAGAGCCTCTGAACCCCTTTGAAACTGCATTCATTTGGACCTTGAATTCCAATGGAAGTCTATGATGTGGAGAAAAATCCTGGAATGTTTTCCTCAAAAAATCTTAATTTCTTTTCGACTGAAGAAAGAAAGAAACATCTTGGGTGAGATGGGGGTGAGTAAAATATCAGGAAATCTTAATTTTAAAGTGAACTAATCTTTTAAGAAACCCTCTATAAATCCAGCACTTTTAGAAAACTACAGCCCGGTATCCCTTCTTCCTTTCATTGCAAAGACACTTGAGTGAGTTTTGTTCAACTCTCTATGTTTCTTGGACAGAACAATTTCCTGGACAACAACCAATCCGGCTTCAAAAGCAGCCACTCAACTGAGACTGTCCTGCTCTCGTTACTGAAGCACTGAGACTGGCAAGGGCAGCTTCCAAATCCTCAGTGCTTATCTTGCTGGATCTGTCTGCTGCTTTTGACACGGTTAATCACCAGATCCTCCGGTCTACTCTCATGAAAATGGGCATCTTAGGAACTGCCCTCCAGTGGTTCAAGTCTTACCTCTCAGGTAGGTCCTTAAGGGTGTCGTGGAGGGGTGTGGTGAGGTGTCTAAGTCACAACATCTAGAGCTACTGGAGTGCCTCAGGGCTCAGTGCTGGGACCACTTCATGTCATCAGTAGGACCTGTCATTCAGACACATGGCTTTTCTTATCACTGCTATGCTGATGACACCCAACTCTACTTCTCTTTCCAACCAGATTGTCCTACAGTTGCTGTTCGTATTGCAGCCTGCCTGCCAGACATTTCTGGCTGGATGAAGGACCATCAGCTTCAACTCAACCTTGCTAAGACAGAACTGCTTGTGGTCTCAGCCAACCCAGCACTTCATCACATCAAGGTTCAGGACAACCAGGAACCTCAGAGTTGTGACTGATGATCAGTTAAACTTCACTGACCATATTACATACTAAATACAAAATGGCGCCGCTGTGTTTGGTCGCCGTTCAGGTCGCTCCGCGAAGACTGTGCTTTTATTTACTATTTTACTTTCTTTTACTCTCAGTTTTTACAAACTTATCATCTGCATTGATCTACTACGACAGCAAAACTCTTTTGGACATTGGTTACCTCTACACTGGACTGTTTCAGGACACTTTCGCCCGATCCTCTGTGGCCATCTGAGATTCTTGAACGCCGAGTTGAACAATGGACAGAGCCAGCGGCGTAGAACAAAGAAACACCGTGGGAAACGTGCTGGTATCCGTAACAGACTGAGGAAAAGGGCATTCAGACCTCCTCTCCCGAGCATTCTTCTAGCAAATGTTCAATCCTTGGATAATAAGATGGACGATCTTAGAGCCAGGATAAGTTTTCAACGGGACATGAGAGACTGTAATATCTATTGTTTGTCTGAAACATGGCTCACGCCCGCGGTCCCGGACACAGCTGTGACGCCGTCGGAGAACTTCTCTGTTTTTCGGATGGACAGAACAGCCGAGGCCGTAAATCCAAAGGCGGTGGAGTGTGTTTCATGATCAACAAGAAATGGTGCGATCCCAGGAACATCACCATTCTCTCGCGGTCCTGCTCGCCTCATCTGGAACATTTAACAATCATCTGCCGCCCATTCTATCTGCCGAGGAGTTTTCTGCGGTTGTCGCGACGCCGTTTACATCCCACCGCAGGCAGACACAGCGCTGGCTTTATCTGGCCTTCATGATGTTGCCAGCGGCGTCATAAACCAACATCCCGACAGCGGCATTCATTGTCGCGGGCGATTTTAACAAAGCAAACCTAAAGAAAGTCCTGCCAAACTTTCACCAGCACGTCTCCTGCCCCACACGAGGAGCAAACACACTGGATCACTGCTACTCTCCGTTTAAGAACGCCTATAAAGCGCGGTCACTTCCAGCGTTTGGCAAATCGGATCATGCCGCCATTTTCCTCACTCCCGAATACAAACAAAAGCTCCTCCAGGAACCCCGGTGAGGCGGGAAGTTAAGCGTTGGTCACCCCACTCAGAGACCGCGCTACAGGCAGCTCTGGGCGATGTGGATTGGGACATGTTCGGCGAGTTCAGCTGACGTAAAGCGAGTTCTGAGCGTGGCGCTTTGCTTCATCAACACGCTTACAGAGCAAGCCACGCAAACAATAACAATAACGTCCTTCTCAAATCAGAAACCGTGGGTGGACAATTCAATCCGCGGCAGTGAACATGCGCACTGCTGCTGCCATAACGCCGGTCTCCATTCAGGGAATATGAATGAATACAGATCGTCCTGCTATGCTCTCAGACGAGCAGTTAAAGCCGCAAAACTCCGTTATAAAGACCGAGTGGAGTCTCATTTCCAACTCAACGACTCGCGCGCATGTGGCAAGGTCTGAGGTCCATCTGCTCCTTTGGATCTAAATCCTCTGCAGAGGTGAACGCTGATCCGTTGCTCGTGAACGAGTTAAACTCTTTCTATGCTCGCTTTGACTGTAACCGCGTAACGCGACTCCGCCAAGTGGCGCGTTAGAGGAAATTACTCAGAGCAGCAACAATCACGTGATCTCTGTCTCGGAGGATGAAGTTCGGAGAGCACTCAAGCGTGTGGACGTCAGGAAAGCTGCTGGGCCGGATGGTATTTCAGGTCGTGTTCTGCGGTCCTGTGCTGATCAGCTCACCGGGTTGTTTACATCTATCTTTAATGAGTCCTCGCTACATCTGTGGTCCCCACCTCCTTCAAAAATCCACCATCATCCCTGTCCCTAAGAACAGTAAACCCTCTTGCCTAAATGACTATCGTCCAGTGGCTCTCACGTCTATAGTCATGAAGGTCTTTGAGAGACTCATTAAAAACACCATTTGCGCCTTCATTCCTGACACTTTGGACCCTCTTCAGTTTGCCTATCGTCCCAATAGATCGACTGAAGATGCCATCTCTCATGTCCTCCACTCCTCCCTCACTCACATCGACAGCAAAAGTGGGAACTACGTAAGACTGCTATTTATTGACTATAGCTCAGCCTTTAACACCATAGTTCCCACCAAGCTAACCTCCAAACTCCTGGATCTCGGCCTGAATCCTTCTCTCTGCCACTGGATTGAGGACTTCCTCACTGGCAGGCCTCAGGTGGTGAGAATAGGCCAGTCCACCTCCACCTCCATCACCCTGAGTGTGGGAGCTCCACAGGGCTGTGTCCTGAGCCCCCTGCTCTACTCTCTCTACACGCATGACTGTTTGTCCACACACAGCTCCACCTCTATCATCAAATTTGCTGATGATACTGTTGTCCTGGGCCTCATTTCCAACAACAATGAGGCGGCATACTTGGACGAGGTGGAGCATCTAACATCATGGTGCCAGGACAACTGTCTCTCTCTGAATGTTGGCAAGACCAAAGAAATGATTGTGGACTTCAGGAAGAGACAGCAACGGACATACTCCCCCTCATGATCAGCGGGTCACCAGTAGAGAGAGTGAGCAGCTTCAAGTACCTGGGAGTAAACATCTCCGAGGACCTGACCTGGACTGCTCACATTCAGACACAGGTGAAAAAGCCAGGCAAAGACTGTACCACCTGCGCCAGCTGAGGAAATTCAGGGTTTCACCAGCTATCCTGAAAACTTTCTATTTAGGGGCGATAGAAAGTGTTTTAACTCAGTGCATCACAGCGTGGTATGGGAACAGCACCAGTCATGACCGCAAAGCCCTGCAAAGAGTAGTGCGCTTATCCGAGCGTATCTCAGGGTCAGCTCTCCGTCTCTGCAGGACGTCTACACCAAACGCTGCAAAGGTAGAGCTACCAAGATCATCAAGGACTCTAATCACCCTGCAAACCCTCATTTCACGCTGCTACCATCTGGTAGCGCTTCCAAGCCTGATGGCCAAAACTGAGAGACTCAGGAGGAGCTTCTTCCCCAGGCCATCAGACTCCTGAACTCAGTCACTTAACATCACGTGACTTCACTTCAGGATAAACATCGATACACTGTCATTGCACTGCACTTTCTGTTCTCGTTGTTACTGTGTAACAACCTGTCATAAACCTGTTTGCACATTATACTCTTTATACATTTGTTAACCACATATTTATAAGTCTACAGTTTACTCACTGCAAAGTCTACTTCAATTATTTTATTCCACTTTATCCTTATTTGTTACCTTTTTTTTCTCTTGACTTGATTATTTATAATTCTACAGATATAGACATATATATATATATATATATATAGAGAAAGTACTTTTTTTTTTTTTTTTTTTTTTTTTTTTTTTTTTTTTTATATCCTATTTCTATTATAATTTCCTCCTTGTGTTTTTAACTGTGAATTTGCACTGTCCATGGAGCGGACCTGTTTACATTTCACTGCCGGTTGTATATTCTGTATATAACTGTGTATGTGACAAATAAAACTCTTGAATCTTGAATTACTACAACGGCCGGGTTCTGCAGATTTGCGTTATACAACATTAGGAAGATTAAACACTTCCTATCAGAGCAGGCCACACAACTCCTGGTCCAAGCTCTTGTTCTCTCCAGACTAGACTATTGTAATGCTCTCTTAGTGTGCCTATCAAAATCTTGACTCGGCATGCACTATCAAAATCTTACAACTGAATGCAACAGCGAAGGTGGTCTTCAATGAGCCGAAGAAAGCCCACGTCAGACCTCTCTTCATCAGTTTGCACTGGCTGCCAATAGCCAATATCTGCTTGCATCAAATTCAAGGCTGCCTACAAGACAACCAGTGACTCTGCACCAATAAACCTACACACTTGTTCAGATGTATGAGAAACAGCAGAAAGTGCAGAGCTATAAATTATGTGACTTGAGTCCAGTCGCCTTAAAATAAACTAAACAGTGAACTGTAATCACACTGTAACTGTACAGTATAATGATACTAACTGTAGTTTCTCCAGCTGTAATTGTGGGATCATCAGTAGATCACTGAGGTTTCTCACTCCAGAGTCTCCTAGTTTATTCCCGCTCAGGTCCAGCTCTCTCAGGTGTGATGGGTTTGATTTCAGAGCTGAAGTCACAGCAGAACAACCTTCATCTGTCATAGCACAGTAGCTTAACCTACATTAGCAGAGAGAGAGAGAGAGAGAGAGAGAGAGAGAGAGAGAGAGAGAGAGAGAGAGAGAGAGAGAGAGAGAGAGAGAGAGAGAGAGAGACAGAGAGAGAGAGAATTATATTTTATTGTTTGCTTTTAGTTTAATAGCAGTTTGGAGTGACAGCTTCAGTCACTTTTTGCTATTTTGAGGCAATGGTTCATTGGCTTCATTTAAAAAACTTTGCACTGGTGAAGTTCTGAATGCTCCCAAGGCAAGCCGTAATCCTTCATGATGCACTATGTCAAGCATCTGTTTATATGATTTCCTGGCAGGATCATAAATTATGCTCCCATAGTCCAAATGGTATCAGATCAATAAATCACACAACATTTAAATAGTCTGGTTCATTGTTAGCTCTAAGCTAGCCCTGGAGCGCACTATCAGAGTTCCTCTGAAACCCTCCACCTCCCTCTGCTCCACCTGTCTAGATCTGCTACAGATTTACGGATGTCTATTTGTGGAGCAGCAGCATATCTTACATGTTCACAGCAGTGTGTCTGTGTACCTATTAGCAGTAGCAAGTCCATACTTGCTCTGCAGCAGCAATAAATCAACAGCAGCAGCATAGCAGATCTAGCCAAGACCAAATACATTAATATCGCCAAAAAAAACCTTCCTAAAACCTATTCTGAGAGTTGTCACCCATATGGAAATGTAATATATATACATACACTCACCTAAAGGTTTATTAGGAACACCATACTAATACTGTGTTTGACCCCCTTTCACCTTCAGAACTTCCTTAATTCTACGTGGCATTGATTCAACAAGGTGCTGAAAGCATTCTTTAGAAATGTTGGCCCATATTGATAGGATAGCATCTTGCAGTTGATGGAGATTTGTGGGATGCACATCCAGGGCACAGCTCCCGTTTCACCACATCCCAAAGATGCTCTATTGGGTTGAGATCTGGTGACTGTGGGGGCCATTTTAGTACAGTGAACTCATTGTCATGTTCACACCCATACCCCTAAATGCATTGAAGCAACTGCCATGTGATAATTGATAATTTAGATAATTTAGATAATTGCATTAATGAGAAATTGAACAGGTGTTCCTAATAATCCTTTAGGTGAGTGTATATTGATATTTCATATATACAAATATATTGCATTTCCGTATGGGCATGGGTATCTTCTGTTGGAATAAATATTACCTCAGTATCTCCAATTTACACGTTATATTCTTCAGTCCAGAGCAGAGCAGCTTCACTCCTGAATCCTGCAGATTATTATTGTTCATGTTCAGCTCTTTCAGATTGGTATCTGATCCAAGAACTGTAGCCAGAGCTGAACAGCTTTTGTCTGTTAAGTTACAATCATTTAGCCTGCAAGACAAATAAATTACACCACAGAATTAGGTGTAACATTTTTATATACAAATATGAAATATATTTTACATTATTTTATATATTTTTACATAAATAGTAACAATTAACACAGCATCCTTTTTTCTATCATCCTTTGGCTAGTGTTACATTTTATGATCACGCTCTCATTCATGCAAATGCTTTTAAACCATTCAAGCGCGACAAGTCAAACGTGCCAGTATCCGGTCTCCGGTCAAACGTGCTTGAACAAACAATAGCACACATAATTACGCCAAAATGTCTGTTTTATCGAGTATTCTCGTAAGCGCAGTCTTAAATTAGTTAATAACGTCTTAAATTAACTTAATGAGATGCGTGTCAGATCTGCGTCATGTTCGGCAGAAGCAGATCTTAAAGAGACAGCAGCCACTAATGTTGTCTGTCAATAAAGGGTTAGTTCACCCAAAAATGAAAATTAGCCCATGATTTACTCATCTAGTTATTTCACTTAATAACATTTTAAATGTAGATATTTTTCCTCACACAAACACATCGATTCACTTCAGAAGGCCTTTATTAACGCCATAGATGCACTTTTAAGGACTTCAAAAAATGAGGCAACATTCACTGCCATTATAAAGCTTGGAAGAGCCAGGAGATTTTTAATATAACTCTGTGTTCGTCTGAAAGAAGAATGTCATCTACACCAAGTCATGAGGGTGAGTAAATCATGGGCTAATTTATGTTAATCAAAGAACAAAGGTAACAGAGAATATTGTAGCTTTAATAATGATTAATCTATATTTCATTTATAATTTATGCAGGTAAGACTGTAAAGTGTTTGATATTCAATTTCTGTGTATATCCTACCTGTTAGACAGGAAGGACACAGGTACATATGACATTATAATGGATTTATGTGAAGATTGTTTTAAATTCACTTAAATAAAGTTGTTATTTTTTAAAGCCTAATAAATGTTGAAATTGATTGCTTTCAATTATACTGTAATATTGAATGTCTATCATTAATGTTTTTTTTGTGTTAAATCTACAGTATTTCATAGAGAGCGTCAGTGTTAGTATCAGTGATACTGGCCTTAATTCATAAAAGATGCAATTACAACAAATGTTTTAAAGATACTGTATTTAAGTTGTTTCTACATTAATCTGGAGAGTAACTGTGAAAAAATGCTTTTAATTTTACATTAATGTTTGATTCAGCAACAAAATTGCTAGATAAAATGAAGCATGCTTGAATAAAAATATTTTTGTTAAGATTTATAGCTCAGATGACAATGATACATTTGTCTTGAGGTAGAGATTCTGTGGATTTAATGATTTCAGCATTGAAGTTATGGGAGTTATATGTGCTTTATAGCAGACGTTGAAACAAACTATAAACTATTAACTATAAACCAATGTGTTGCATGACAACAATCCTGTTGTGCTTCATCCTATGCTAACTCAACCCTATAAAGCCCACTGTATCTTATTTGATATGTGAATGTCTAAGACCTCTAAATGATCATCAATATAATCAAAACTTTACTGAATAAAACTGCTGAAAAACAGCTATATGCCTTCTATCGTCTGATTGATAGTTTACACTTTTCTAGCAAGTAAAAGCCTTTTAATTTAATTCTTAAAATGTCCCGCCTTCAGGTTGAGGTTCACACGTCTTTTTGCAGTGAAATCTTTACTGATTTAAGTAAACCTATGATTACTTAAATCTAAAATCTTCTATATAGTCATTAATATTGCAAGATGAACAATTATTGGACTAAAGCAACTTTTAGAAAAACATGTTAAAATGTACACATCAAATATGATTCAACAGGCTTTTGATAAACGTTTATCTGTGAATCTCTCAATCATCTATGCATTGCATCGCATTATGTTTAAATACAGTTAAAACTACAGAACTGAAACTATTATGAAGTTTAACATTTAAAATGTTGTTTTATCTGGAGATATATAATGACAACTGGTAAAATATGCATTTTAAATAGTCTGTCATAGCCTGGATGAGACCAAAACATGACAAAACATTATTTGACTTACAGAGCTCTTCTGGAGGTTTTGATGACTGCCGATAATCGAATGAGACACTCGTCTGATTTCTTGAATTTCTGAAGCTCAAACTCGTCCAGCTCTTCCTCTGATGTCAACAACACAAAGGCCACAGCAGACCACTGGGCAGGTGAAAGGTCAGATGAGAGACTTCCTTTGCTAAGGTGGGTCTGAATCTCTTTCACCAGAGTTTGGTCGTTCAGTTCATTCAGACAGTAGAACAGATTGATGGATCTCTCTGCAGGCAGATTATCTTCTAATTTCTGCTTGATGTACTGAACTATTTCCTTGTTGCTCTGGTCATTGCCGTCT
The DNA here is from genome assembly GCA_018749465.1 of Paracanthobrama guichenoti. Lineage (NCBI taxonomy): Eukaryota > Metazoa > Chordata > Actinopteri > Cypriniformes > Gobionidae > Paracanthobrama > Paracanthobrama guichenoti. The sequence continues at coordinate 476,466 of JAGHMJ010001908.1, forward strand.
TGCTGTGTTATCAGTCCTCGTAAGAGTCGTCGATTGGACTGGAGAGACAGACCGAGGAGGAACCGAAGGAAAAGGTCCAGGTGTCCGTTGTCACTCTCGAGTGCCTTGTCCACTGCAGTCTTGAGTAAATCAATCATGGTTTGATTTGTGTTTTCCTGTTCTGTAGACTCATGAGCAAACACACTTGTCTTGTTGATGTCTAGAAACAGATGTGCATAAAGGGCTGCAATAAACTCTTGAACACTCAAGTGAACAAAGCAGTACATGGTGCCAAGAGTGATCCCTGTTTCCTCCTTAAAGATCTGGGTACACATGCCTGAGTACACGGATGCCTTATAGACGTCAATACCACAGGCTTCCAGGTCTGTGTCATAGAAGATCAGGTTGCTTCTTTCCAGCTGATGAAATGCCAGTTTCCCCAGTGAAAGGATGGCGTCTTTATCCCAGGAAACATCTGGTGCGTATTCTCCATCATACTTCCGGCGACTCTGCTGGATCTGAAAGCGGAGAAAGTGTGTGTACATTTGTGTCAGAGTCTTGGGAGTGTCTTCAGTGTTTGATTCCTGCTGTGTTTGAGAGATCTCATCAGCCGGAGTGTTTTTCACATCATTATTTCTCTTCTCCTCCAGAATGTTCTGGAGAACAGTGGCTGAAATCCAGCAGAAGACTGGGATGTGGCACATGATAAAGAGACTCTTTGATTTTTTAACATGATCAATGATTGTGTTGGCCTGATTCTCATCCGTGAATCTTTTTGTGAAGTACTCTTCCTTTTGTGCGTCACTGAATCCTCGTATCTCTGTCAGCCGGTCGATACAGTCAGGAGGAATCTTACTGGCAGCGGCTGGTCTGGTGGTGATCCAGATGAGAGCAGAAGGAAGCAGATTTCCCTTCATGAGGTTCGTCAGGAGAACATCCAGAGAGGCTGGTGACGAAACATCACGCCACGTCTCATTACAGTCAAACTTCAGAGGAAGGCGACATTCGTCCAATCCGTCAAGGATGAACAGGACTTTGAATCGATTCCTTCTTGTAAGGTTCAGTCCTTTTGTCTCTGGGAAAAACTGAGTTATAAGGTCCATCAAACTTAGTTTTTCTTTCTCCTTTAAGTTCATCTCAAGATTCAAGATTCAAGAGTTTTATTTGTCACATACACAGTTATATACAGAATATACAACCGGCAGTGAAATGTAAACAGGTCCGCTCCATGGACAGTGCAAATTCACAGTTAAAAACACAAGGAAGAAATTATAATAGAAATAGGATATAAAAAAAAAGTACTATATATATATATATATATATATATATATATATATATATATATATATATATATATATATATATATATATATATATATATATATATATATATATATATATATATGTCTATATCTATATCTGAATTATAAATAATCAAGTCAAGAGAAAAAAGGTAACAAATAAGGATAAAGTGGAATAAAATAATTGAAGTAGACTTTGCAGTGAGTAAACTGTAGACTTATAAATATGTGGTTAACAAATGTATAAAGAGTATAATGTGCAAACAGGTTTATGACAGGTTGTTACACAGTAACAACGAGAGCAGAAAGTGCAGTGCAATGTCAGTGTATCGATGTTTATCCTGAAGTGAAGTCACGTGATGTTAAGTGACTGAGTTCAGGAGTCTGATGGCCTGGGGGAAGAAGCTCCTCCTGAGTCTCTCAGTTTTGGCCATCAGGCTTCGGAAGCGCTTACCAGATGGTAGCAGCGTGAAATGAGGGTTTGCAGGGTGATTAGAGTCCTTGATGATCTTGGTAGCTCTACCTTTGCAGCGTTTGGTGTAGGCGTCCTGCAGAGGCGGGAGAGCTGACCTGAGATACGCTCGGATAAGCGCACGACTCTTTGCAGGGCTTTGCGCACTCATGACTGGTGCTGTTCCCATACCACGCTGTGATGCACTTAAGAGTTAAAACACTTTCTATTGCCCCTAAATAGAAAGTTTTCAGGATAGCTGGTGAAAGCCTGAATTTCCTCAGCTGGCGCAGGTGGTACAGTCTTTGCCTGGCTTTTTTCACCTGTGTCTGAATGTGAGCAGTCCAGGTCAGGTCCTCGGAGATGTTTACTCCCAGGTACTTGAAGCTGCTCCTCTCTCTACTGGTGACCCGCTGATCATGAGGGAGTATGTCCGTTGCTGTCTCTTCCTGAAGTCCACAATCATTTCTTTGGTCTTGCCAACATTCAGAGAGAGACAGTTGTCCTGGCACCATGCTGTTAGATGCTCCACCTCGTCCAAGTATGCCGTCTCATTGTTGTTGGAAATGAGGCCCAGGACAACAGTATCATCAGCAAATTTGATGATAGAGGTGGAGCTGTGTGTGGACAAACAGTCATGCGTGTAGAGAGAGTAGAGCAGGGGCTCAGGACACAGCCCTGTGGAGCTCCCACACTCAGGGTGATGGAGGTGGAGGTGGACTGGCCTATTCTCACCACCTGAGGCCTGCCAGTGAGAAGTCCTCAATCCAGTGGCAGAGAGAAGGATTCAGGCCGAGATCCAGGAGTTTGGAGGTTAGCTTGGTGGGAACTATGGTGTTAAAGGCTGAGCTATAGTCAATAAATAGCAGTCTTACGTAGTTCCCACTTTTTGCTGTCGATGTGAGTGAGGGAGGAGTGGAGGACATGAGAGATGGCATCTTCAGTCGATCTATTGGGACGATAGGCAAACTGAAGAGGGTCCAAAGTGTCAGGAATGAAGGCGCAAATGGTGTTTTTAATGAGTCTCTCAAAGACCTTCATGACTATAGACGTGAGAGCCACTGGACGATAGTCATTTAGGCAAGAGGGTTTACTGTTCTTAGGGACAGGGATGATGGTGGATTTTTTGAAGGAGGTGGGGACCACAGATGTAGCGAGGGACTCATTAAAGATAGATGTAAACAACCCGGTGAGCTGATCAGCACAGGACCGCAGAACACGACCTGAAATACCATCCGGCCCGGCAGCTTTCCTGACGTCCACGCGGCTTGGAGTGCTCTCGAACTTCATCCTCCGAGACAGAGATCACGTGATTGTTGCTGCTCTGAGTAATTTCCTCTAACGCGCCACTTGGCGGAGTCGCGTTGCCGCGGTCTCTCTGAATGGAAGAGGAAATATTAATCTGATATCTTGATTCTCTTTTCCTTCAGCCCAGTCCAGAACAAACTTTTGCACAGAGACTGATTTCCCGATGCCAGCGACTCCTTTTGTCAGAACAGTTCGGATCTCCTCGTCTTCTTCAGGTGCTTCAAACAAATGTGTGCATTCCACCTGTATCTCTTGAGATTGATGACGCCTGGAAGCAACTTCAATCTGTCTGACCTCATGTTCAGTATTGACCTGTTCACTGGAGCCCTGAGTGATATAGAGATCTGTGTAGATGTTATTCAGAAGTGTGGAGTCGCCTTGCTTCGCAATTCCTTCAAACACACATTGATACTTCTTCTTTAGGCCACACTTTAGCTGATGAATGAAGAACAGCTCATCTAAACACAGGAACAGAAAACAGATAGTTTTAGTCTTAATCTTCTCTCCTACATTTATAAGTGTCAATCTGACAGATGGCCATGAGTCTCAGACCTTCTAGAGCCTCAGCAGCTTCATCTTGCTTCATCTCTCTCAGGTAATGTAGTGTGAGATCAAGAGCTGCTGCTTTGGTACTGCATCCATTCTCATTAAAGTCCTTCACAAAGGATTCGCTGTTCTCTTTTTCTAATATTTTCCTAAACTTTTCCAGCTCCTTCTTCAGAAACGTGATCATTTTGCTCTCAAGATCCTACAAACAAAGCAAGAAAAATAAGACACACAATTTAACCAGATCCACATCCAAATTTGGTCAAAACTATTTGCTCAATGATTAAACATTACATTTTTATTATTATTTTATGGGTTCTTAAGTTTTTATCCTATTACTTTCTCAAGAAATGTTCAGTAACCGATTTGTTTTTTATAATTATAAAGGCATGAAAATGTGTTTTCCTACCTGGAAGATCCCGAGGAGATTGTGTTTGAAACTCTCGTGTTTCCTGTGAGTCTGAACGTCTGAGTCTAATGCCTCACATTGAAGCCTGTTAGCCAATAAAATAATGCCTTTATTGTTCAGGAAAAATATTATTAATCATTTTAACAGAGAAATAGAGTTTATGCTGTTAAAGTATAGGATCTATTTAAGCTGGGCTCGACATTAACGCTTGTCCGGGACAAGGGGGTTTTATGAAGGGAAAAGAGGATTTTACTTGAACAAGTATCCTGATTAAAACGTCAATAACAAAAATAACTAGGGAATCACTAAGATGCGAGATTGATTGTGCATTGATTTAGTGTAAGTGGCGATCGCTAGTGTATAATAATGTATAATGTAATGACCTGACGGTAATAAGGTTGAGCTGTTGACGCTCGCGCAGCCTCTCCAGGAGAAACACATGAGCCGCTCACACAGAGACACTCAGTCACACACTGCGGTAAACATTTACAAATGTGGAGGTTTTAAAAATATTTATAACATACGATACAGTCGCAACGTCACGCGACCAAGAGTGCCGTTCTCCTGAATACCATCACGATTGAAAACGCGACACTGATTTCACATGACAGCTCCATAAACAATGAATTAACATTAGTCTCTTACATTTTAGATGCAATATTGACTGTTTTTATTCTATTTCAGCAGCGAAAACAGTTCCAGACAGCAGAACCATAACGCTTCTCACAGCAACAGTGTGTGTTAGTGAATGATTCAGCGTTTGAATCAAAGATTCAATGACCCGTTCATAAACAACCACCTCATTCCTGAATGATTCAGCGCTTGAACGAATCGACTCAATGACCTTGTTCATAAACAACCACCTCATTCCTGAATGATTCAGCGTTTGAACGAATCGACTCAATGACTCACTCATTAAGAGTCACCTGCGCCACCTACTGGCGGTTTAGTTTCATGCTTAAACATTCTTTACAACATTTCTTACTTGTATTCAAATCAATAAATACCTTTATTTGTCCTTTATAAAAGGTAAGAATAGCACAGATATGCAGATTTAAACATGTCAAAGCTGATTGAACACTGGTGAGAATATTAAAAATAAAAAGCAAATTTTTTACTCGGACAAGTGAATGACAGATTTTCTTGTCTGAAGGACACGCACATGAACAGGCTTAATGTCGAGCCCTGATTTAAGCATAAATATATAGTGAATTCTGCACTGATGATGGGTATTTATATATGTTGTGCAGCAGTTATATCAGCGCACCAACATTACATGATTATTACAAAAAATATGATTATAATTAAAATAATTAAAATAAAATAATTTCTAACAGTGTGTGAGCAACAATAAGAGACGCATGAAATACCTTTTGTTAGCTGATGGTTTTCTCTCACTGAAGAATGGTGGTTCATCTTTTGAGCGGTCACTCTTCAGAGACACAGAGCTGGACACATGTGAGCCTGATCTTACACTAATGACACACAGAGCACACACACACACACACACACACACACACAGAGCAGAAAGATAAAACACGTCACTACAGGAGATACTTCAGTCTCATCTGAAAGGGTTTAATGTTGCAAATAGTAATTAAATGCAGTATAGCCGTACTTTGTCCATCTATGACTACAGATGGAAGGACATGTTCATGTTTGGTTGTAAGATCTGTTTTCCATGGTGAATTTATGCCTCCTTGTAATTGTATTACTGTAAAGATGCTCCAGACGAGCTCAATAAAGAGGAAAGCAGACTATAGGGCCCTAAGACTAGCAGACATTGGGTCGTATTTATCAATCTAACGTAGAAACGAGCGCAGGAATCATCTTACAACAGGGTTCAAGTGTGATTCAAACATTCATATGCTGCCGATCCCATCGTATGAATGATCGTATGTTGATAAATGTGGCGGCTGAAAACAATCCTCATTTGAATAATCACGCCCCTAAAAATTCACGATTTAGAAGCCCCGCCCCAAGAGTTTACAACATGGAGGAACATCACCTGGCCAAGAAGATTAATTTATATGCTTATTAAACATCGGTAAAACTAAACATTTACAAACATTTTAACCAGCCTAGACTATTGTAGTTTAACGGTATTCAGAACAAGAATGAGCAGAGAGCGCGCACACACACACACACACACACACGCACAGAGCAGAGAGCGCGCACACACACACACTCTGAGCAGAGAGTGGCACACACACACACACACACACACACTGAGCAGAGAGCGCGCACACACACACTGAGCAGAGCACACACACACACACTGAGCAGAGAGCACACACACACACACTGAGCAGAGAGCGCGCACACACACACTGAGCAGAGCACACACACACACACTGAGCAGAGAGTGCGTACACACACACACACACACACACACACACACACACACACACACACACACACACACACACACACACACACACTGAGCAGAGCACACACACACACACACACACTGAGCAGAGAGTGGCACACACACACACACACACTGAGCAGAGAGTGCGCACACACACACACACACACACTGAGCAGAGAGCACACACACACACACACACACACACTGAGCAGAGAGCACACACACACACACACACACACACACACTGAGCAGAGAGCGCGCACACACACACACACACACACACACTGAGCAGAGAGCACACACACACACACACACTGAGCAGAGAGCACACACACACACATACAAAGAGCAGAGAGCACACACACACACACACACACACACACACACACTGAACAGAGAGCACACACACACACAGAGCAGAGAGCACACACACACTGAGCGGAGCACAAACACACACACACACACACACACACACACAACACTGAGCAGAGAGCACACACACACACACACACACACACACACACTGAGCAGAGAGCACACACACACACACAGAGCAGAGAGCACACACACACTGAGCGGAGAGCACAAACACACACACACACACACACACACAGAGCAGAGGTGCACACACACACACACACACACACACACACACTGAGCAGAGAGCACACACACACACACACACTGGAGCAGAGGAGTGGCACACACACACACACACACACACACACTGAGCAGAGGCGCGCAGACACACACACACACACACACTGAGCAGAGAGCGCGCGCACACACACACACACACACACTGAGCAGAGAGTGTACACACACACACACACACACACACACACACACACACACACACTGAGCAGAGAGCACACACACACACATACAAAGAGCAGAGACACACACACACACACACACACACACACACACACACACAGAGCAGAGAGCACACACACACACATACAAAGAGCAGAGAGCACACACACACACACACACACACACTGAGCAGAGAGTGCGCACACACACACACACACACACACACACACTAGAGCAGAGACACACACACACACATACAAAGAGCAGAGAGCACACACACACACACACACACACACACACTGGAGCAGAGAGCACGCACACACTGAACAGAGAGTGCACACACACACACTGAGCTGAGAGCACAAACACACACACACACACACACACAGAGAGCATAGAGCACACACACACAGAGCATAGAGCACACACACACACACAGAGCAGAGAGCACACACACACACAGAGCAGAGCACACACACACACTGAGGCAGAGAGCACACACACACACACACACACACACACTGAGCAGAGAGTGGCACACACACACAGACAGAGAGTGGCACACACACACACACACACACACACACTGGAGCAGAGAGCGCACACACACACACACACACACACACTGAGCAGAGTCACGCACACACACACACACACACACACACACACACACACACTGAGCAGAGAGCACACACACACACATACAAAGGGCAGAGAGCACACACACACACACACACACACACACACACACACACACACAGAGCAGACACACACACACACACACACACACACACACTGAACAGAGAGCACACACACACACACAGAGCAGAGAGCACACACACACACTGGAGAGAGAGCACAAACACACACACAGAGCAGAGAGCACACACACACACACACACACACAGCAGAGAGCACAAACACACACACACACAGAGCAGAGAGCACAAACACACACACACACACAGCAGAGAGCATAAACACACACACACACACAGAGCAGAGAGCACACACACACACACACACACACACACAGAGCAGAGAGCACACACGCACTGAGCAGAGCACACACACACACACTGAGCAGAGAGCACACACACACACACACACACACACACACACACACACTGAGCAGAGAGCACACACACACACACACTGAGCAGAGAGCACACACACACACACACACACACACTGAACAGAGGCGCACACACAAACACACTGGAGCAGAGAGCACGCACAGACTGAAACAGAGCGCACACACACACACTGAGCGGAGAGCACAACACACACACACACACACACACACAGAGCAGCAGACACACACACACACACACACACAGAGCAGAGAGCACAA
>JAGHMJ010001908.1:500000-520000 GCA_018749465.1 Paracanthobrama guichenoti
ATGAAATCTGTGGAGTAAACAAACACTGTTGACCGCAGTAACCAGATGACTAACGTACAGACTAATGTATGTAAAATACTCAAACTGAAATCTCATCTAGTATCTATATCTATATAGAACTGAACAGTGTGCAGGAAATGAGAGGCTGAGAAAGAGAAGAAAACCTTTTACATTTCTTTTACAAATATCCACTGATTTAAGAGTGACGAGTTCAGCTGTTTATTGCTCATCTTTTCTAGGGTTTTGTTTTTCAAATGTTGATTTTCAGTAATTCCTAGCGTGCATCAAGTGTGATGTTAAAGTGATTTGTTCAGTCTCAGAACATCTCCAGTCATGGCAGAAGCTCTGTACGTTAGTTAGATATTAACTGTGATATTCTCTATAAAGCCCTGTCTGACATTTACAGGTGCTGGTCATATAATTAGAATATCATTTATTTCACTAATTCCATTCAAAAAGTGAAACTTGTATATTATATTCATTCATTACACACAGACTGATATATTTCAAATGTTTATTTCTTTTAATTTTGATGATTATAACTGACAACTAAGGACAATCCCAAATTCAGTATCTCAGAAAATCAGAATATTACTGAAGACCAATACAAAGAAAGGATTTTTAGAAATCTTGGCCAACTGAAAAGTATGAACATGAAAAGTATGAGCATGTCCAGCACTGAACACTGAGCCGGGGCTCCTTTAGCCTGAATTACTGCAGCAATGCGGCGTGGCATGGAGTCCATCAGTCTGTGGCTCTGCTCAGGTGTTATGAGAGCCCAGGTGGCTCTGATAGTGGCCTTCAGCTCTTCTGCATTGTTGGGTCTGGCATATCGCATCTTCCTCTTCACAATAGCCCATAGATTTTCAGTGAGGTTAAGGTCAGACGAGTTTGCTGGCCAGTTAAGAACAGGGATACCATGGTCCTTAAAGCAGGTACTGGTTGCTTTGGCGCTGTGTGCAGGTGCCAAGTCCTGTTGGAAAATGAAATCTGCATCTCCATAAAGTTGGTCAGCAGCAGGAAGCATGAAGTGCTCTAAAACTTCCTGGTATACGGCTGCGTTGACCTTGGACCTCAGAAAACACAGTGGACCAACACCAGCAGATGACATGGCACCCCAAACCATCACTGACTGTGGAAACTTTACACTGGACCTCAAGCACCGTGGATTGTGTGCCTCTCCTCTCTTCCTCCAGACTCTGGGACCCTGATTGACTCTCATCAGAGAACATAACTTTGGAGCAGTCAGCAGCGGCCCAGTCCTTTCTGTCTTTAGCCCAGGCGAGACGCTTCTGCCGCTGTCTGTTGTTCAAGAGTGGCTTGACTCGAGGACTGCGACAGCTGAAACCCATGTCTCGCAGACGTCTGTGTGTAGTGGTTCTTGAAGCGCTGACTCCAGCTGCAGTCCACTCTTTGTGAATCTCCCACTCATTTTTGAATGGGTTTTGTTTCTCAATCCTCTCCAGGGTGCGGTTATCCCTATTGCTTGTACACTTTTTTCTCCCACATCTTTTCCTTCCCTTGGTCTCTCTATTAATGTGCTCGGACACAGAGCTCTGGGAACAGCCAGCCTCTTTTGTGTCTTGCCCTCCTTGTGCCAGGGGTCAATGGTCGTCTTTTGGACAGCGGTCAGGTCAGCAGTCTTCCCCATGATTGTGTAGCCTACAGAACTAGACTGAGAGAGCATTTAAAGGCCTTTGCAGGTGTTGTGAGTTCATCAGCTGATTAGAGTGTGGCATCAGGTGTCTTCAATACTCAACCTTTCACAATATTCTCATTTTCTGAGAAACTGAATTTGGGATTTTCCTTAGTTGTCAGTTATAATCATCAAAATTAAAAGAAAAAAACATTTGAAATATATCAGTCTGTGTGTAATGGATGAATATAATAGACAAGTTTCACTTTTTGAATGGAATTAGTGAAATAAATGATATTCTAATTATATGACCAGCACCTGTATAACCATTGTGTGGATGTGAGGGAATTTCAATACATTGGTAAGGAGATTGTGTTTGAAACTCTCGTGTTTCCTGTGAGTCTGAACGTCTGAGTCTAATGCCTCACATTGAAGCCTGTTAGCCAATAAAATAATGCCTTTATTGTTCAGGAAAAATATTATTAATCATTTTAACAGAGAAATAGAGTTTATGCTGTTAAAGTATAGGATCTATTTAAGCTGGGCTCGACATTAACGCTTGTCCGGGACAAGGGGGTTTTATGAAGGGAAAAGAGGATTTTATTTGACCGACCGGACAAGAATCCTGATTAAAACATCAATAACTAAAATGCAATGGTGAGAGAAACACTCGTTGTTGGTCAGGCTTTGCTCTTTACAGGACAAACCTGAAGCTCCAGTAGTGTTTCAAATGATTGAGTGAAAACAGTCGCAGTCTTACCTCTGTTCCTCTGAGAGACTCATCTTAGAGAGAGCGTCCTTTCCTCGCTCCTCTGACATTACTGCAGAGAAACTGCCACTGGAAACAGCTCAGCGCTGGGATCTTTGTGTCGCTGAAGACCATCAGATGCTCAGCATGACCTGGACATGACAAGGAGTCCGTGAGATTAATATCATGAGAGCTCAGAGGGATAAATGATGAGGAAAATAACAACTAATGACCAATGTTCAGCCAAACAATAAGAACAATAAAATACACTACAACTATGTTAAATATCAATATATGCATATACAAACTCTATTTCATAATTATGGTTAAATTATGAGGATGTTTATGTTGCTTTGTCGTGGTGTCCTCTGTAGTGGACATGTTTAAATAAATTAATAATTGTTTTTTACATTACCTTTGAAGAAGAGCACATATCTGGTAGGTAAAACATTTTTTGCTCAGTGAAAAAATTCAGGTCTTATTCTTTCAGTAAATGTGATATACTAAATAATCTGAGTGAACCGGAATATTCTATTTAGACTTTTTTTGTAGCATTTTTCTTCGACTTCATGCAGTGATGCACAGACCGATCGGAGGCTGACTATAACTGTGACGTATGTCAACAAAGTGCAGCGAGAGCGATTCGAGAGCAGCCGGCTGGTGCATTCTGCACAGTAGCAATTTTACATAACTGTAACGTTAACCTAGATTAATGTGTGCTGTTATTAGACGAATATCCAAGTGTTTGTGCGGAGGGTGGAAGCTGAAGTTTCTGCTTCCTGCATGACTTTCATTTTTTCTAGGCCTATATATTTTTTTCTGCTGATGGTTGTATGGCGTAGCTTGATGACGGCGTGAATGAGTGTGGAATCATGGGAGTGTCGTCTTCACCACCACACCCGACGGAAAGCAATCTGACCGGACTCGCATCCCACGGAGGAGCTCCGGAGCTTTTAATATGCTTATGGGTCAATGACGTGAAGCCTAAATTTTCTGTCTGATTGCAATTTTTTCAGTTAAAAACTGGTTTAAATGCATAAAAAGAAACCATATATATGTAGTACCTCTCCCATGTATGTACTCACTTTCATTTTTCAAAAAACACTTGTTCCCTTTCAAGGGAACTTGTGCAGCGTCACCGCTTTGGGAACGCCTCTGCGTGACTGCGTCATGAAGCACGCATGTAATCAGTCCAATGGAGAGATGGAACATCATAGGCGGGTGACGTCATAGACCCGGGAGGTAGTTGAAGTTGAAGTTGAAGTTGAAGTTTATTCGTCATTACACATGTACAAGTACAGTATAACGAAATGAAGTTTGGAGCAAGCCTCCGGGCCGCAGCCGATTATTCAGGCGCCGCCCTACGCTCTCCAGAAATACAAGAATGCAATTTAGCAAGCATTACATAGCAAACACAACAAAACATAAACATAAACATAAACATAAACATGACACAGTACACGTGGTCACGTGATGGGATTTTTTGTATGGAGTGGGAGAGGAGATAGATAAACAGGCAGACGGTTGGAGGGGGGGTGGGATCGGGTAGGTTGTGTATGGTGCGAGTGAGTCTGAGATTGTGTTGTGTGAGAATGTTAGCCATAACTTCAGATGTTTTCGAGTTCAGTTCTATGGTTTGTCCTTGAAGGGAGATAAGGCAGTGCGAGGTTCGTTGGGCTAGTTGATTAGGTCAGGCAAATACAATTTATTATTTTTTAATCCATTTGATGATCTTCGGTAATTTGTCCGGATCATAATCAATCAATCAGATCTGGTCCTCAGCATTCGCGTCCGGTCTGTGCAGTTTCCCTAGACATTACGTCCAGCCTCATGGCCAGACCGGTTACAGTCCGTAAAAGTTCACTGATCTGACCCCCGATAGAGCCCACTCTTCCCTGCGTATCCGCAGTCCGGACTGCGTTGTTACGGTTCAGTTCCTCAATTCCTATCACTTTCTGATCTAATTCCTTCAGACGGTCACACACAACCCCGAAGCATTCTTTAATTTCCACAGACAGCGGCTGGGTGAATTTGCTTGCAGCTGTCTTACCAATCTTCCGATAGGTCAGGGCAATCCCAAAGCCAAAGAATAGGAACCCCGCCATCAATAATCCAATCATGTATAAATCTTCCGCATCCTCCACGGACAGAGCCTCCAGGCACAGGACTTGCCAGTTGTTCCATCCCGCCCTCACGCACCCTGCGGCAAAGGTCCCGTCCGGGCAGGTGGGTTCTCCGGGCACCCTTCCTTAGTGAGAAAATCTTGTCGATTGCGCTGATTGACCAGTTAATCAATTCCATTTCAGTATTTTCAAGAGTCCAGCAGAGCAGCAGTCAGAGAAGAGAAGAGACGAAACACTAGACAAAACAAAACAGCGCGAGAGCCAGCAGGGAACAGAGAGAAAAAAAAACACGTCTGCACGGATAGAAGGACAGAAAGGAAATGTACAAAGGTACAAAGCATACTGGCAAACAAACGCTGCTAGCTTCTGTTGTCTTCAGCAAGCGTTCTGTGTAACATTGTCCTTTGTCAGCTCTGTGTTTGTGTCTGAGTTCAGACTGTTTTGTTTTCATATAACAAGTTTGCAACACTTACTGACACATTAAAAGAGAGACACTATGGCGAGCGAACAACGTTACTGAAAGTGTGTTTCTTCCTGCTCTCGTTACTTCTCGAGTGGGAATACACATTTGATGTGCGGTGTTTGTTTAAGAGAACAGCACACTCAGTCGGCTCTCCAGGGGGTCGGCCGCAAGCATTGTGAGGCTTTGCCTCTGAGAGTCCCGTGGGCGCTCTTCGAGGAGGGCGCCGCGGCTCGCGCTCAAACACCTGCTAGTGAGGAGCTCTTGGAGGTTCTGAGCAGAGCGGTGGCCAAAAACTTCACTGTGTTTAATCCCCACACTTCAAGTATATATAAGAGAACATTTAAAAAAATATGTATATACACTCACCTAAAGGATTAGGAACACCTGTTCAATTTCTCATTAATGCAATTATCTAATCAACCAATCACATGGCAGTTGCTTCAATGCATTTAGGGGTGTGGTCCTGGTCAAGACAATCTCCTGAACTCCAAACTGAATGTCAGAATGGGAAAGAAAGGGGATTTAAGCAATTTTGAGCGTGGCGCGGTCTGAGTATTTCACAATCTGCTCAGTTACTGGGATTTTCACGCACAACCATTTCTAGGGTTTACAAAGAATGGTGTGAAAAGGGAAAAACATCCAGTATGCGGCAGTCCTGTGGGCGAAAATGCCTTGTTGATGCTAGAGGTCAGAGGAGAATGGGCCGACTGATTCAAGCTGATAGAAGAGCAACTTTGACTGAAATAACCACTCGTTACAACCGAGGTATGCAGCAAAGCATTTGTGAAGCCACAACACGCACAACCTTGAGGCGGATGGGCTACAACAGCAGAAGACCCCACCGGGTACCACTCATCTCCAGTACAAATAGGAAAAAGAGGCTACAATTTGCACGAGCTCACCAAAATTGGACAGTTGAAGACTGGAAAAATGTTGCCTGGTCTAATGAGTCTCGATTTCTGTTGAGACATTCAGATGGTAGAGTCAGAATTTGGTGTAAACAGAATGAGAACATGGATCCATCATGCCTTGTTACCACTGTGCAGGCTGGTGGTGGTGGTGTAATGGTGTGGGGATGTTTTCTTGGCACACTTTAGGCCCCTTAGTGCCAATTGGGCATCGTTTAAATGCCACGGCCTACCTGAGCATTGTTTCTGACCATGTCCATCCCTTTATGACCACCATGTACCCATTCTCTGATGGCTACTTCCAGCAGGATAATGCACCATGTCACAAAGCTCGATTCATTTCAAATTGGTTTCTTGAACATGACAATGAGTTCACTGTACTAAAATGGCCCCCACAGTCACCAGATCTCAACCCAATAGAGCATCTTTGGGATGTGGTGGAACGGGAGCTTCTTGCCCTGGATGTGCATCCCACAAATCTCCATCAACTGCAAGATGCTATCCTATCAATATGGGCCAACATTTCTAAAGAATGCTTTCAGCACCTTGTTGAATCAATGCCACGTAGAATTAAGGCAGTTCTGAAGGCGAAATGGGGTCAAACACAGTATTAGTATGGTGTTCCTAATAAACCTTTAGGTGAGTGTAAATAATGCTAGATAATGTACTTGGCAGCAGGCTAGGCCATCACATGCCTGCACACTATGGCTTTCGTGCAGGCATATTAGGCTGCCCGATGTAAGATCTGGGAGAAAGCCAGGGGACCAGAGTGAGCTCTGATCTTCCACAGATTTAGCTCTGGGCAGTAAAAGCAAAGTTCAAGCCTGTAGCCTCAGGTCTCCTCTCCTCTGCTGCTGTGCGGGAGCAGTGGACGGCAAGTACGAGCTCCTCACACCGGGCGCAGGAAAATCAGAGCGTTGCCACTCGCACTCCCCCTCAGTAAGGGTGGGGCAGCCCCCTCGGGTGCAATCTTCCTAGGGTAAGACGGATCTGATGACCGTCATTATCTTGAGGAAGGCTGCGTTTAAGAAGCCCTGACGCCTTAATGCCCAGTGCGCCATTTTTTATATCTGCGCATCCTTGACCACTCAGTAGCAAAGCTCAGGTTCAGGATGCTTACACTCAAACAGATTGTATCTCAAACCCGAGGTCTGGTTTGTCATGATAGATCTCATAGATGCATACTCTTGTGTCTCCATCCTTCTGCAGCACAGGAAATACCTGAGGTTCGCTTTCTGGGGGAAAGCATACCAATATCGGGTGTTTCCCTTTGTTCTAGGCTCATTCACCCCGCATGTTCATGAATTGTGTGGACGCGGCGCTAGTCCCCCTGCGTATGCAGGGGATCCGCATTCCGATGACTGCACAGTCAGCACGTCTGCCAGTTCAACATCAAGCTGTTGTTCTTGTGCACAAGAGGGAGTTAGGGCTGAGGCTCAACTCCAAGAAGAGCGTTCTTTCTCCAGTCAGAGAATAATGTATCTAGGTGTGAGTTGGATTTCGGTCTCTATGCAGGCCCGCTTATTAGAGCCTTGCATAGGGTCGATCCTCTCAGCAGTGAAGGGGTGAAGCTAGACCAGTCATTCACTGTCTAATAGTAAGAGACAGTGGTGGCTTAAGACCAAGGGATTTCCCCGAGGGGAACCCTTTCTCGCATAGTCAAGGCAATGTGGCAGTGTCTCTGCACCTTGGTTATGTGGAAAGGTCCTTGGTTTCTGGCCAGAGCCCGGCCAGAGTATCTCTGATCATGGATGCTTCCTTCACAGGCTGGGGGGCGTCCATGAGTGGTCGCTCGGCCCAGGGCTCATTTGTGGAAGCAGACATCCTGTCAAGACAGGGGCGAGGCCCGGGGAGTGGAGACTCCACACCGAGGTTGCAGAGCTCCTTTGGGAGAAATTTGGCAGGGCCAGTGGACCTGCTTGCCACACACGAGAACACTCTTGTCGTCTGTGGTTCTCCCTAATACCTCCAGCTCCTATTGGACTGGACGCCATGGTACAGGAGTGGCTTTATTTCACAACCTTTATTATATGCACCTCAGAAAAATACAGAGCACCGTGGAAGTAATGGAAGTAAACCACTAAACGTGTTGAGATGACGTGAACTAACATCATCAGCTGCGCATGTCTGTGAAGCTCATGAATATTCATACATGCCACTAAACTCTCGTAACACTGGCCCTGATCCAAAACCTTCCCTAACTGGAAACACTGGATCGCCCTTTCCAAAGAATACTTTCATTTCCGCATTAATCACAAAACAACATCATAAAACTGGAAATAAACCTTTTTAGAAAAAACAAAAAGGTTGTTTTTAGAGTAAAACTGTCAAAAATCATGTAGACTGTTTCATTTCTACAACAATGTCCACTAAATGTTTTGTTTTAGTAATTCCTGGCTACTTCTTCATCGTTTGTTAGACTTTTGCGACCGGTATAAGTTAATATGTCATGACTTAACCTAATCATTATCACATCATCATAATGAAATCCATTGATAATATCCATTGATAATGAAATCCTCAGATATTCCCCAGATCAGGTTAATGGTGTAAGGATTAAAGCTCACCTGCAGGAGTTCAGACGGGCTTGTCCTACAGGAACAGGATCCAGAAGTCTGGAAACACTTTCGCTTTGAGACTCACCTGAGATCAGAGAGGCTTGAGGCACGTGACCACTGCACCTCACGCGGAAGCAGAGAAACCGGCAGCGATCCAGCAGCAAAACATTATTATTTTGTATTTTTCACACACACACACACACACACACACACACACACACACACACACACACACACACACACGTTCTTAAAGGTGAAACCAAGATTTTATTCATTGTACAAGAGTTTAACTCTTTTACAAAAGCCCTCAAAGTTATGAAGAAAAATGCAATCTTTTTTTCCATTATAGAAGAATATGATCCCCAAACTCAACCCCAGCCCCTTTAATGCTTTGGTTGTTTCTTTTATTATGATGATTTTTCTCATATAGTTTTCTACTGTACTTTCAAGCACCTGATCTGTATTTTGTAATACAAGAATGTTCTGTTATTGCCATGCTGTTTGTACATGACTATTTGTTCAGCAATAGAAAAAGAAAAAAAGTGTGTTGACCGCAATGGCGGCACGTCGACGTACCTGGAGCGGTCGAATGAGGCATCTACGCATACAAATCTATGCGCGAAAAGCGCCGAATACACCGTCACGTGTTGTCACGTCTTATTTAATTTTGCAAATACTTTTTTTTTTTTACATACCGATAAGACACGATACAAATGTGCATACATTATAAATAAATAAACAATGTATAAATTAATAACAACCACCTGTCTAATGGCGTAAGCGTCGTCACGTGACGAGCCACAGTCACGTGACCGTCCGCAGAAACGGGAAGTTGGTGATTCCCTGAGAAGTGCAGCTGTTAAAAGTTTATTCTTCCATGCAGACTCACCGCGCGAGGATCACCAGAGGAGAAAGCTCAGTCTTTATCGGTGTCGGTGTGTTATCGTCCGGTAAGTGTGCAGGTCACGTGTTTGACACGACTACCCGACAGCTTCAGTGTTTCAGCGCTTTGATCTGATCAGTCACTCCTGATGGGAACTTCATGCTTTACGCCTTTAATGGGGATTTGTGCTTTCGGGAAAACCAAAATGAAACTTTACTGTGGCGAGAAGAGAGTGTAGAGTAACTGAGGTCTGATATAAATGATGCAGTATAATCAGAGGTGTTTAGATATAAAGCAGCAGATTAGAGGAACTGCAGCCCTGATTTGCATTTTCTATCAGAACCTGTGATGGTGCACGTGATCAGATCACATGACCCGTATGTCACCTCTTCATATGTTTCCAGTTCATATCCAGATAATGGACCGATCAGGCATAGCATTATGATAAAATGTGGGGATACTGGGAAGTGGGATATATTAGGCAGCAAGTGAACATGGGCAAGCGTAAGGATTTGAGCGAGTTTGACAAGGGCCAGATTGTGATGGCTGTCAGGAATAGGTGTCAGAATACACAGAGCATCTCAGTTTGAGGAGCACAACAACGAGTTTGAGGCGTTGACTCGGCCTCCAAATTCCCCAGATCTCAATCCAATCGAGCATCTGTGAGATGTGCTGAACAAACAAGTCCGATCCATGGAGGCCCCACCTCACAACTTACAGGACTTAAAGGATCTGCTGCTAACATCTTGGTGTCAGATACCGCAGCACACCTTCAGGGGTCTAGAGGAGTCCATCAGAGACGGGTCAGGGGGTCCAACACAATATTAGGAAGGTGGTCATAATGTTATGCCTGATCTGAACTGTTATGAGTATATTTTATATTATGTATAGTTTTAAGTTTTTCACAATTTTGTGAAATGTACCGCAGCCTACTGCTGCTTTAGTGAGTAACCCCGTGATTTTACAGTCATTACTAAAGGTGTCATTATGAAAGCATGAAAAGCCCTGAGAGGAACACACACTCAGCCTCACACACACACTGACTCAGAGCAGAAGAGGAAGTGACACGTCCAGACGTGTGCTTGTGTTCCAGCAGGTCATGGGCTCTCTGTTCCGCAGTGAAGAGGTCTGTCTGGTGCAGCTCTTCCTCCAGTCGGGATCGGCCTACAACTGTGTCAGCGAGCTGGGAGAGCTGGGAATAGTGGAGTTCAGAGACGTGAGAGGACTTCTGCTCACCTGTCGTTCTCACGGTGTTCCTAAAGGGGTCGTGTGATGCTATTTCTAAAGTTCTCTATCTTGTTTATTGGGTTGAACAGGTTAACATGCTTCAAACGCATATTATTTCTAACATACTGTACTTTTTTGCAGCAACTCTGTTCTCAGTCTTTCTGAAACGCTCTGATTTCTAAAAAGCCCGCCTTCTGGAAGCTCAGACTGTTCTGATTGGCCGGCTGACCCAGTGCCTTCTGATTGGCCGGCTGGCCCAGAGCGTTCTGACTGGCCGGCTGACCCAGAGCCTTCTGACTGGCCGGCTGACCCAGAGCCTTCTGATTGGCAGGCGTTCTGATTGGCCGGCTGACCCAGAGCCTTCTGACTGGCCCGCTGACCCAGAGCGTTCTGACTGGCCCGCTGACCCAGAGCGTTCTGACTGGCCCGCTGACCCAGAGCGTTCTGACTGGCCCGCTGACCCAGAGCGTTCTGACTGGCCCGCTGACCCAGAGCGTTCTGACTGGCCCGCTGACCCAGAGCGTTCTGACTGGCGGGCTGACCCAGAGCGTTCTGACTGGCCCGCTGACCCAGAGGGTTCTGACTGGCGGGCTGACCCAGAGCGTTCTGACTGGCCCGCTGACCCAGAGGGTTCTGACTGGCGGGCTGACCCAGTGCCTTCTTATTGGCCGGCTGACCCAGAGCGTTCTGACTGGCCGGCTGACCCAGAGCGTTCTGACTGGCCCGCTGACCCAGAGCGTTCTGACTGGCCCGCTGACCCAGAGCGTTCTGACTGGCCCGCTGACCCAGAGCGTTCTGACTGGCCCGCTGACCCAGAGCGTTCTGACTGGCCGGCTGACCCAGAGCGTTCTGACTGGCCCGCTGACCCAGAGCGTTCTGACTGGCCCGCTGACCCAGAGCGTTCTGACTGGCCCGCTGACCCAGAGCGTTCTTATTGGCCGGCTGACCCAGAGCGTTCTTATGGCCGCTGACCTGGCCGGCTGACCCAGAGCGCTCTGACTGGCCCGCTGACCCAGAGCGTTCTGACTGGCCGGCTGACCCAGAGCGTTCTGACTGGCGGGCTGACCCAGAGCGTTCTGACTGGCCCGCTGACCCAGAGCGTTCTGACTGGCCCGCTGACCCAGAGCGTTCTGACTGGCCCGCTGACCCAGAGCGTTCTTATTGGCCGGCTGACCCAGAGCGTTCTTATTGGCCGGCTGACCCAGAGCGTTCTTATTGGCCGGCTGACCCAGAGCGTTCTGACTGGCCGGCTGACCCAGAGCGTTCTGACTGGCCGGCTGACCCAGTGCCTTCTGACTGGCCACCTGGGGCAGAACATTTCTGGTAAATTTCCGGAAACTTTCCACGGGAACTTAACCTGGGGAATTTTGGAAATATTCCAATTTGGAAACGTAACAGGATTTTATGGGAATTAATTGGAAATTTGGGGAAGTATATAAACTGTATCATATACAAACTAGTGCTGTCAAATCAATTAATCGCTGTTAATCACATCCAAAATAAAAGTTTGTGTTTACATAAAATATATACATGTATGTATGTATGTATATATGTATGTGTGTGTGTGTGTATAATTATGTGTATACACACACACACACACACACACACACACACACACACACACATATATATATATATTGACTTGTGTGCATTATCCCAAATGTTTCCATGAATGTTTAAATCCAGAGAAATCAGTGATTTTAACCAGGACACGGACCGTTCGTCGCCTATCAGTGACATCATCCCCGCGTTACCCTCCGGTGTTATTGTGTAGTAACCATGGCAACACAAAGCCGCTTTAATATCTGATGTGTTTTATTAGACACTGTTTGGATCATTGATGGACAGAAACTAATCATTGTTCTAATTGGTCTGATTGTTTAAATCTGGTGTTGTTGATTTACCGCACATGTTTTACCATGCCTAATATGATCTCGCTCACTGCAGTGTGAGCAAGTGTCTCATAGTAGCGCCGAGTAGCATTATAACATCACTTTAACACACTCACATGTGTGTGATATGATAAACAGCGCTGCGTTACACACACACGCATGAGCGGAAGCGCTCGCGGCAGAATAAAAGCCCCGCCCACTCAAGAGTCAAGAGTAAGAGTAGTAGTTCTTAAGAGTAAGAGACAGAAAATTACATACTGTGCCTTTAATAATGTGTTCAGTGTTAGGCGTTCAGGAAGCTGTCCTCTGTAAACTGCACTGCGCACACAAACTAACTTTTGTGTTGTACTGCTCAGAAACCACTGAGGCCTAAGTTCATCCATTTCCACAGGGTTTTGCTTTTGCATCCAAACACACACATCTCCGCGTCTGACAACACTACAGTTCACTGAGGCCTTGCCTTTCTTTGCGGATACATTGGATGGCATTATGATAATATTTCATACTGCTTTGTAACATCAGAGATCATATGCATGCACAGATTAAAGGAAAGCCTGTAAAAGCATCACATGAGCCCTTTACGAACCCTGTGCTTCATGTGCATGTGTTATGAAGTGTCTTTGCATTACTCTGATGTCACGTAGAGGATGATGAGGCATCTTTGTTTGAACTCTTGATCCCAGCTCAATCCCAATGTCAACGCGTTCCAGAGGAAGTTTGTGAATGAAGTGAGGCGATGCGAGGAGCTGGAGAAAACCTTCGGTGAGTGCGTCTCTCTCTTTTCCTTCTGTTAACCGTAGAGCGTGATCTGGGACACCAGGCATCCGTGCACATCATCCCAAACAGAGCAAGGGCTGGTGTGGGAAACTAATTCTGCCTTTGGGGCATTTTATGATGAGCTGGCATCAGCCGTAATAACCAGTGTTCACCGGTAGCCCAATATCTGTGTCGTAAAGCAGCTCTTCTCAAGCCTTTGCCAGTGTTCATTAAGGTTACAGCATTAATAGCAAGTCATGACCGGTTTGGGGAAAAGCCTTCCCATGTGAGCAGACGGCGCTGCATCGGTTTATCTGGTTTACCAGTTATAATTTCACATATGCTCTGTATACAATTGCGGTATCCAATGGCCAACAAATTACACTGACACAGATATAATGTTCACTAGTGTGCGAGGACACTATAGTTCATTTCTGATGTGAGGAGAGCAAAATAAAATGGCGGCGTTTCCATTGACTGATGTTATGGGACTAAAATGTCATTTTTTTCCTCTCGTGATAAGTCATGCCAAAAATGTCATGTTATAAAGTTTCGTGTTGAATTAAGGGTCATTTAAAGGTTATCTGCTTTGTCCCAGGGTTTCTGGAGCAGGAGATCGTCCGCAGTCTCTCCCAGACGCTGCAACCCCCCATCCCCACCCCTCCGGCCCCTCAGCCCCGAGATCTGCTCACCATCGAGGAGGAGAGCGAGCGCCTGGCCCGAGAGCTCAGGGAGGTGTGTAACTCACAACATGAACACACAGCTCAACCTGCCTGCCTCTTAAAGTGACACCATCATGCAGTTTTAAAGGCTCCTGATGTCTCCTAGCACAGGTTTGCATGCATCAAGGTAAAAAAAAACACTTTAATTCTCTCCTAATCTCCACTGCAGAATCAGCTCTTTTCTCTGAGTGTCTGAAACGCTTCCATTAAGGATTGTCTCTCTAAGCCCCGCCTCTCAAGAGCTGCTCTGCTGTGATTGGTCAGAAAGCAAGCGCTCATTATCATATGTGAATCTCAGCTCTTGGCACACAGAGATAGGAACAGTAACGATGGCGTGGGTTTGACCATCTCGATCTCAGCAGAAAACAGCGTCTCCTCCACATGAACAACACCAGACTCTTCCAGTCTCAGAGATGACCTGTGTGTGAGGGCGGGGCAAAGAGACGCTTCTCAGCCAATCAAAACCAGAGGCGGGCATTATGCTAATTAGTTACAAACCTGTGTCGGTTAAGCAGGACGTGAGACTGAATTACTGACAACTCGTTTCAGTTCAGAATCACTTCTTTTGGGAGACAAGCTGCGCTTTGATCTTTGCATTCACAAACAGTTACACACTACAGTTCATATCAGAAAAAGGGGCACTTCAATGTTA
The DNA here is from genome assembly GCA_018749465.1 of Paracanthobrama guichenoti. Lineage (NCBI taxonomy): Eukaryota > Metazoa > Chordata > Actinopteri > Cypriniformes > Gobionidae > Paracanthobrama > Paracanthobrama guichenoti. The sequence continues at coordinate 514,569 of JAGHMJ010001908.1, forward strand.
ATGTGCTTTAACATGTTATTCCAGTGCTTCCTGTGCCTGTGTTCGGTTACATTATTACGCTGCATTTCCCTGTTAGGACTCTTCTTGTTTTCTCTTGAAGTTTTTTGATTAAAGGTGCAGTATGTAAGATTGACAGCTAGTGGTTGAAATGGGTACTGCAGTCCAAATTCAGAATATACTTTGCTCCGCCCCTCCTCAGACTGAGCACACGCAACAGGAACGAGCACAGTTGACAACGCGAGGCGAGGACTCTTAGGGGCTGTTTACACCTGGTCACTTCATGCGTTTTCTTGGATCAGATAGCCAATCCGATCGTTAAAAGACCAGGTGTAAATGCCCTCCGAAACACATTCGAGATTAAATCTGATCGCTCAAACCACTTCAGGAGGAGGTCTGGGCTGCGTTCCAGATGAAACTGAACAGGTCTGAATGCTTCTGGCTGTTGGAACCACACATGTAAATGTTACTCCTCCCAGCAATGTTAAAAAATAAGCGTGTGAGAGCGTGTTATGGGCTATATGTCATGTTATAGCGTACTGCGGTCATATCTGTTGCAGAAGTTAAGCCTGTGATGTCTGTATTGTTCCTCCTGTGCAGGTGTCCAGGAACAGAGACAGTCTGCGCACTCAGTTCACTCAGCTGTGTCAGTACAGAGGCGTCCTGAAGCAGACCCATTCCCTCACAGCCTCACAGGTGCGATCTCTTCACTCTCACGCGTCCTCCATCCCTCGTGTGCGTCGGTCAGTCTGCTTCACCTGTGTGTGTGTGTGTGTGTGTGTGTGTGTGTGTGTGTGTGTGTGTGTGTCACAGGCCCCGCTGGTGTCGTTCGAGCCGGCGGCTCTGGTGGAGAACAGACAGGACGTCAGGCTGAGCTTCGTGGCCGGCGTGGTTCATCCGTGGAAAGTGCCTTCCTTCGAGAGGCTGCTCTGGCGCGCTTGTCGCGGATACATCATTGTGGACTTCCATGAGATGGAGGAAAAACTTGAACATCCCGATTCTGTGAGACCTAAATCATTAATAATGACCCAAGTGATGTCCATGCAGTACAAGCTGGGTTGAGTGTATAATGTGTGGGGTTATATTGGGTTTAATGCATTTGTATGAACTTTGTTCTTGTGAAAGCAGAATATGATGTTTTTCACAGGGCGAGGAGGTGCAGTGGACCGTGTTTTTAATCTCGTTCTGGGGAGATCAGATCGGTCAGAAGGTCAAGAAGATCTGTGATTGGTAGGTGATCTGGATATGGGGGGTTTGGAGAGAGATCAAAGGTTTGATCAAAATCAGGGATTCTTTATGTTCATCCTGTAAAAAGAGAATCTCCAACCGTTTAAAACCTGTGAGTTGACAGTCAGCACAGTTCAATCTCTCCAGGGTCCAGTTGTTCAAAAGTCATGTGATCAGATTGGGTCAAATCTTGAAAATGGGTTGTTTAAAAGGGAATTCTGAAATCGCATTAGATCACAAATTTATCTGGATCAAATCGTCAGTTTGTGTTAGTAAGACTGGAATACCTGATCCCAGGGGAAGGGTGGATTTCAGGAACAAAAATGTAATAACTTTAAAACTGGTTGAAAAACAACATTTGTATCATGATAATATATACATAAACTTAATCCGTAGGGTTTAATATGGAGTCGGCCCACCCTTTGCAGCTCTAACAGCTTCAGCTCTTCTGGGAAGGCTTTCCACAAGGTTTAGGAGTGTGTTTATGGGAATTTTTGACCATTCTTCTAGAAGCGCATTTGTGAGGTCAGGCACTGATGTTGGACGAGAAGGCCTGGCTCGCAGTCTCCGCTCTAATTCATCCCAAAGGTGTTCTATCGGGATGAGGTCAGGACTCTGTGCAGGCCAGTCAAGTTCCTCCACACCAAACTCGCTCATCCATGTCTTTATGGACCGACGCTTTGTGCACTGGAGCGCAGTCATGTTGGGACAGGAAGGGGCCGTCCCCAAACTGTTCCCACAAAGTTGGGAACGTGAAATTGTCCAAAATGTCTTGGTATGCTGAAGCATTAAGAGTTCCTTTCACTGGAACTAAGGGGCCAAGCCCAACCCCTAAAAAACAACCCCACCCCATAATCCCCTCCACCAAACTTTACACTTGGCACAATGCAGAAATAAAAAATAATATATTTAATTTTCAGTGTTTTTTTTAATCACTGTATATAAGCAACATAGGCACAGTCATCAGAGATGATTGTATCATTTGAATCCCATATTGTACATATATTTGTTTTTGTTGTGGGTCACATGAGGGGCTACGGAAGCTCTAAAGGGACAAGAAACATGAATTTGAAATGCTGTTACATTCATCAGAGAAATTTTGCATACTTTTTCAACTCTTTTGCGTATTCGCAAATGCAAAGTTTCATGGGAGTGAACTCAAAAACCCCTCTCCCATCTCATCCCATCTGTCCCTTTAGTGCCTCCGTAGCGGTCTGATGGTTTAAAGGAAACCGAAAATAGAAGGGGATATTAGTTAGTTAATGAATCAGAATCAGGGTGATCCAATCTAATTTTGCTTTGAAAAACTGGCACAAAAGTAGGATGGATTATCTGATCCTGGATAACTAAACATGGGATTTCTGATCCAGATTAAACTTTTTGAACAGCTGGGCTCTGGGCTGTTATATGGCACAGAAAGGAGTTTGTGAGCCGTTGAAATGTACAACATGCTTCTCCTCTTATGTTCCATGTACACCAGCTTCCACACGCAAACCTTCCCCTACCCTGAGAATCAGGCCGAGAGAGAGGAGACCCTCAATGGGCTGCGAGGGAGGATCGAGGACATCCGCTCAGTGAGTGATCAGCCACACTTATGCATGGTCTGAATGCATAGTGAAGCCAGCTTAAACAGCAGAAGTGTGTGTTTGCTGATAGAAACCCTGTGCTCCTGCAGGTGATGGGCGAGACGGAGCAGTACATGCAGCAGCTGCTGGTGCGAGCGCTGGCCCGGCTGCCCGAGTGGCTGGTCCAGGTTCAGAAGTGTAAGGCTGTGCAGACGGTGCTGAACCTCTGCAGCCCGTCCGTCACCGACAAGTGTCTGATCGCTGAAGCCTGGTGTCCCGTCAGTCAGCTGACCGCCCTGCAGAGCGCCCTGAGAGAAGGAGGGGTGAGACTGTAGTGCCAGTTATGAGATGTGTGCAATGCACTGCATATAATTTGTCTAAACTTTTGAGATGCTAAAAATAACTCAACCAGAGGAATTTTGATTGATCTAAAGAAATGCATAAACAGTGATGAAAGCCAAAATATGAAATGTCACAGATGTATATTGACGGAGTAATCACTGTTTTGTAGAGGAGGGTCAATGACAGTTTCCACCTGAGATCTGGAGCCAAGTCACAGGGGTGTAAACATGACTTTAGAAAGATGGCAGCATCATTATTTTATTCTCACACAGAGATTGGTAGATCTATTAGTGAAATCTGTTGACTTTATCAATCTTTGGCTCATTATATGCCAACAGTGAGCGCTCTAAAATGGGGAAAAGGCACTTCTTGTGGTGTTTTTCCTCAAGTTTGCATGCCTGTAACTCCAGAAGTGTTAAAGATATCTCAATGTCCTTTTAGATTCTGGTTCTTAAAAGAAATGTTAGTTAAGATCTTCATTTTAAAGTCCCTTGATGGTTCATTCGCAGAGATATGGAGATCTTAATGTGGCTCCATGAGTAAATTGTTGTATTTTACCCATTTTTAGTGGTCAAAAACCAAATGTGGTTCACTTTGCCGATAGTTCACCTCTATTAACAAAATCCCTTCTTCCAAATACCCCTGAAACTGATTCAAATATAGATTCTTATAAATACACTTTTGAGAGAAAGTTAAAGTGCCTCAACTTGACCATTTCAGTGGATTTTTGGCACACAAGCTTTGGAAAAACAAACAATATTTTTGGCACTCAGACGGGTGTTCAATGCAGTTGTGTTGATAGAAAAACACGAGATGCATTTCTAGTCTCGACATTATTTGTTCTTCAGATATTCCTCTTTTTAAAAAAAAAAGAGAAGTGACCCACATTTGTTTTTTACCCCTGAAAATGCACTCTTAGAGCCATATTGAGATCATAATTTCTCTGGGATTGAACCATTAAGGGCCTTTATAATGAAGACACCAAAAGAAATGTTAGCTCAGAACCAGAATCTAAAAGGACATTGAGATATCTTTAATACTTCTGGAGTTACAGGCATGCAAACTTGAGGAAAAACACCACAAGAAGTGCCTTTTCCCCATTTTAGAGCGCTCACCGTTGGCATATAATGACACACAGATTGATAAAGTCAACAGATTTCACTAATAGATCTACCAATCTCTGTGTGAGAATAAAATAATGATGCTGCCATCTTTCTAAAGTCATGTTTACACCCCTGTGACTTGGCTCCAGATCTCAGGTGGAAACTGTCATTGACCCTCCTCAACAAAACAGAGATTACTCCGTCAATATACATCTGTGACATTTCATATTGTGGCTTTCATCACTGTTTATGTTTGTCTTTCTGTCTCTTTCAGAGGAAGAGTGGCAGTAGTGTGGACTCGTTCTACAACCGTTTGCCAGCCACCACGTCTCCGCCCACGATCTTCCCCACCAATTCCTTCACCGCAGGATTCCAGAACATCGTGGATGCGTATGGAGTGGCGAGCTACAGGGAGGTTAACCCAGGTAACACACACAAACACACACACACACACACACACACACACACACACACACACACACACACCACTGACCAGCAGCGTTTAACACAAGCTTATATCCACTCTCACACATCTTTTACCGCCTGCAGCCGTCTACACCATCATCACGTTCCCCTTCCTGTTTGCGGTGATGTTCGGGGACGTTGGGCACGGTCTGCTGATGGCACTGGCGGGACTCTGGATGGTTCTGGAAGAGAAGGATCCAAAAATGAGGAAAAACACTAATGAAGTAAAAATATGAAGCATCATGCACAAGTTTTCACAATACTGGAATTTTTGAATTTCACAATACTGAAAGTTCACTACAATGCCTTAAAAACAGGAAAAATAAAGCACAACTGCCGCACATTGTGTCCCAAATGCACATTAAACAGCAAATCTGATTGCAAATGTTTTTTTATGCATGTAGTAATTTCCGTGTGTGTGTGTGTGTGTCAGATCTGGCGTATGATGTTTGGAGGCCGGTATCTCATTCTGTTGATGGGGCTGTTCTCGATCTATACCGGAGCCATTTACAACGAGTGTTTCAGCCGAGGACTCAACACCTTCTCCTCCGGGTGGCACGTCCGGCCTAACGCGGAGTTCTACAACTGGACGTACGACACGCACTCTCACACACACACACATTCACTCACTTACACACTCTCACACACACACATTCACTCACTTACATACACTCACACTCACATTCACTCACTTATACACTCACACACACACACACTGAAGTGTCTGCAGAGA
>JAGHMJ010001908.1:522500-570000 GCA_018749465.1 Paracanthobrama guichenoti
GAATCGACCTACAGTGAGTGCGCCTTCTGAATTTATGTACTTTAGTGTGTGTGAGTGAGAGGGCCGTGAGTGGTGAGAGGGCAGTGAGTGAGAGGGCGGTGGAGTGACACAGTGAGAGGGCGGTGTGAGTCAGAGAGGAGGGCGTGTGAGTGAGAGGCGAGTGAGAGGGCTACAGTGTGTGGCGTGGTGCGTGTGGCGTCGTGTGTGCGTGCGTGAGGGCGTGGGCGTGGCGTAGTGCGTGTGTGTGTGTGTGGCGTGTGGGCGTGAGGGCGTGCGTGTGGGCGTGAGGGCGTGCGTGTGCGTGGAGTGAGAGGGGCGTGTGTGTGAGTGAGAGGGCGTGTGTGTGAGTGAGAGGGCGTGTGAGTGAGAGGGCGTGTGAGTGAGAGAGGCGTGTGTGTGTGTGAGTGAGAGAGGGCGTGTGTGTGTGTGAGTGAGAGAGGGCGTGTGTGAGTGTGAGGGCGGTGTGTGTGTGAGATGGTGGTGTGTGTGTGTGTGTGTGTGTGTGTGTGTGTGTGTGTGTGTGTGTGTGAGAGAGGGCGTAGAGTGCGTGGCGTGCAGTGAGTGAGAGAGGGCGTGTGAGTGAGAGGCGTGAGAGAGGGCGTGTGCGTGCGGCGTGAGAGGCGTGAGAGGAGAGAGGCGTGTGTGAGTGAGAGGGCGCGTGAGGGCGTGTGAGTGAGAGGCGTGAGCGTGAGAGCGTGTGAGTGCGTGGGCGTGAGAGAGGCGTGTGAGTGAGAGAGGGCGCGTGGCGTGCGAGTGCGTGCGTGTGCGTGTGCGTGAGGGCGTGTGCGCGTGAGGGCGTGGGCGTGCAGCGTGAGTGCGAGAGGCGTGTGCGTGAAGTGCGGGCGTGTGAGAGGGCGTGTGCGTGAGAGGGCGTGTGCGTGAGAGGGCGTGTGCGTGAGGCGTGTGTGCGTGGCGTGTGAGAGGTGGCGTGTGTGAGAGGTGTGGGTGTGGGCGTGAGTGAGAGGGCGTGTGTGGGCGTGAGGGCGTGTGTGTGTGCGTGAGGGCGTGTGTGCGTGCGGCGGCGTGTGTGTGTGTGCGGGTGCGTGCGTGCGTGAGCGTGTGTGCGAGGGCGTGTGCGTGTGTGTGCGTGAGGTGAGGGCGTGTGTGTGCGTGAGGGCGTGTGTGTGTGCGTGAGGCGTGTGTGTGAGCGTGTGTGTGTGTGTGTGCGTGAGGGCGTGTGCGTGTGTGCGTGTGTGTGTGTGTGTGTGTGAGAGGCGTGTGTGTGTGTGTGCGTGAGGGCGTGTGTGTGTGTGTGTGTGTGTGTGTGTGTGTGTGTGTAAAAGAGAGGCGTGAGAGGCGTGTGTGTGAGAGAGAGGGCGTGTGTGAGTGAGAGAGGGCGTGTGTGTGAGTGAGAGAGGGTGTGTGTGTGTGTGAGGCGTGTGTGTGTGTGTGTGTGAGTGAGAGAGGTGTGTGTGTGAGTGAGATGGTGTGTGTGTGTGTGTGAGATGGTGTGTGTGTGAGTGAGAGAGGGTGTGTGAGAGAGGGCGTGTGAGTGAGAGAGGGCGTGTGTGAGAGAGGCGTGTGAGAGAGGTAGAGTGTGTGTGTGTGAGTGAGAGGGGTGTGAGTGAGAGGTGTTTGAGTGAGTGTGTGAGTGTGTGTGTGTGTGTGTGTGAGAGTGTGTGAGTGAGAGAGGGGTGTGTGTGTGAGTGAGAGAGGGTGTGTGTGTGTGCGTGTGAGTGAGGTAGAGTGTGTGTGTGTGTGTGTGTGTGTGTGTGTGTGTGTGTGTGTGTGTGTGTGTGTGTGTGTGTGTGAGAGAGTGTGTGAGTGTGAGTGAGAGAGGGTGTGAGTGTGTGTGAGTGAGAGAGGGCGTGTGAGTGAGGTAGAGTGTGTGTGTGTGTGTGTGTGTGTGTGTGTGTGTGTGTGTGAGGAGTGAGAGGGTGTGGTGAGTGAGTGAGAGAGGCGTGTGAGAGAGGGCGTGAGCTGAGAGAGAGAGGCGTGTGAGCTGAGGAGAGGGGCGTGTGAGCTGAGTGAGAGGGGGCGTGTGAGCTGAGAGAGGGCGTGTGAGTGAGTGAGTGAGAGTGAGAGGGGTGGTGAGGGGGTGTGAGGGGCGTGTGAGAGAGAGAGGGTGTGTGTGTGAGTGAGAGAGAGGTGTGTGTGTGAGTGAGAGAGGGGGTGTGTGTGAGTGAGAGGGGTGTGTGAGTGAGAGAGGGGTGTGAGTGAGAGAGAGTGAGAGAGGCGTGTGAGTGTGAGTGAGAGAGAGGGTGAGAGAGGGCGTGAGTGAGAGAGGCGTGTGAGTGAGGTAGAGTGTGTGTGTGTGTGTGTGTGAGTGAGTGAGAGAGGGCAGAGTGAGAGAGAGCGCGTGGAGTGAGAGAGGGCGTGAGTGAGAGAGGGCGGTGAGTGAGAGAGGCGTGTGAGTGAGAGAGGGTGTGTGTGTGTGTGTGAGTGAGAGAGGGCGTGTGAGTGAGAGAGGGCGGAGTGAGAGAGAGGCGTGCAGGAGTGAGAGAGGGCGTGTGAGTGAGAGAGAGGGTGTGAGTGAGAGAGGGCGTGTGTGTGTGAGTGAGAGGGTGTGTGTGAGTGAGAGAGAGTGTGTGTGAGAGTGTGTGTGTGTGTGTGTGTGTGTGTGTGTGTGTGTGTGTGTGTGTGTGTGTGTGTGTGTGTGTGTGTGTGTGTGTGAGAGAGAGGTGTGTGAGTGAGATGGTGTGTGTGTGAGTGAGAGAGGTGTGTGAGTGAGGCGTGTGAGTGAGAGGCGTGTGTGTGAGTGAGAGAGCGTGTGTGTGTGTGTGTGTGTGTGTGTGTGTGAGGTGTGTGTGTGTGTGTGAGTGAGAGAGGGTGTGTGTGAGTGAGAGAGGTGTGTGTGTGAGTGGTGTGGTGTGTGTGTGTGAGTGAGAGAGGGGGTGTGAGTGAGAGTGAGTGAGAGGGTGTGTGTGTGAGTGAGAGGAGTGGAGTGAGAGAGGGGGTGTGAGTGAGAGGGCGTGTGAGTGAGAGAGGGCGTGTGAGTGAGAGAGGGCGTGTGAGTGAGAGAGGGCGTGTGAGTGAGGTAGAGTGTGTGTGTGTGTGTGTGTGTGTGTGTGTGTGTGTGTGTGTGTGTGAGTGAGTGAGGGCGTGTGAGTGAGTGAGAGAGGGCGTGTGAGTGAGTGAGAGAGCGTGTGAGTGAGAGAGCGTGTGAGTGAGAGAGCGTGTGAGTGAGAGGCGCGTGAGTGAGGTAGAGTGTGTGTGTGTGTGTGTGTGTGTGTGTGTGAGTGTGTGTGAGAGGCGTGTGTGTGTGTGTGTGTGAGAGTGTGTGAGAGAGTGAGAGAGGGTGCAGAGAGTGTGTGTGTGTGTGAGAGAGAGGGTGTGTGAGAGAGAGAGAGGTGTGTGTGTGTGTGTGTGTGTGTGTGTGTGTGTGTGAGTGAGAGGGTGTGTGAGAGAGGTAGAGGGCGTGTGTGTGAGTGAGAGAGGGTGTGTGAGAGAGGTAGAGGGGTGTGTGTGTGTAACTCCACTCTGGTCTTCTGTAGGGAGACAGGCGGCCTCTGCTTGCAGAAAACGGCTCTATTAGCGCTCATCAGGGAGAGACGGATGCGAGAGGAGGAGACGAGGAGGAGGTAAGAGGGAAATGAGTTGAATGTTTTTTTCTTTTTAAAGGTTCATTCAAACTGATTTGCAAAGCATTAGTTAATGATGATCACACACACTCTTACAGAGCCCCTAACGGGACATGGTGGTGGAAAAATGATGGGATGGGAGAATATTTGTGTTCCCTCGCAGTTCAGAGAAGTGCTTCCTGTTTAATGTCCCGCTGGTAGTGTTTCAGCTCCGTATGTTAACAGTGCAGCGGCTCAGAGTTTATCTTCAACTCAGACTTGAGTGTAAAGAAATACGGTCAGTGATTAGTTCAGTAAAGCTGGCAGTATATTCACAGATTCAAACTTCCCGGATCAACAACTCGTGAGCTAAACGCTGTTACAGCACAAATGACAGCTCTGTCCAATCACAGTAGTTTGTTACCGTACGGAGCTGAAACACTGCCAGCGGGACATTAACAGGAAGCGCTTGACAGGTTTTGCAAGAGTTTGATGATAAGGGTGTGAAAAGAAGCGTGTCTGTCTGAAGTGGAATCTAGTGATTTCTGAAGCACAACTGGACCCGCCCGTCTCAAACTCTCAGCGGAAGCTTTTCAACTTTGATCACATGACCAATCATCACTTTTGCAAACCCTCACGTTATTCCTTTGCGTTCTCGCACTGAAATCAGATTTTCTGAATTCTCAGGGATGATTTGAAGTATTCAGGCTTCAGACAGCCGATTGCTGTTATTACACTCAAAATGTCACTTAATCACCTCTCACCAGAATGCCATTCCAAACCCGTATGAGTTTATTGTGAGACACATTTCCATTATCTACTAGTCGTATCTTTTACTTTGTAAAAGTCACACAGGTTCAGAACCACACGAGGACGAGCAAATGATGTCAGAATGTAAGTGCTGTGTGATCTTCTCACTCTCTGTCAGGAGTTTGACGCAGCGAACGTGTTCATGCACCAGGCGATCCACACCATCGAGTACTGTCTGGGCTGCATCTCCAACACCGCCTCGTACTTGCGGCTGTGGGCGCTCAGCCTGGCTCACGCCCGTAAGTGTTCGCATGTGTTTTTGGTGTTTCTGCTGCCGCCGTCCCTGAGGAGCAGCTCCTCACGTGTGTGTGTGTGTGTGTGTGTGTGTGTGCGCGCGTGTTTCAGAGCTGTCCGAGGTGCTGTGGCTGATGGTGATGCGGCAGTCCTTCAAGGAGCTGAGTTACGTGGGCTCCGTCATCACGGTGGTCGTCTTCGCTGCCTTCGCTGTGCTGACCGTCTCTATCCTGCTCATCATGGAGGGACTGTCCGCTTTCCTGCATGCGCTTCGACTTCACTGGTGAGAGAGGCTTGAGCGCACGCACACTCACTCACCCACCCACCCACATGGGCACCCTGACTGGTCAGCGGCTATGCCGCCCCATACGCAACAAACTGAGATGCTCTGTGTATTCTGACACCTTTCTATCAGAACCAGCATTAACTTCTTGAGCAGTTTGAGCTCCAGTAGCTCGTCTGTTTGATCGGACCACACGGGCCAGCCTTCACTCCCCACGTGCATCAATGAGCCTTGGCCGCCCATGACCCTGTGGCCGGTTCACCACTGTTCCTTCCTTGGAGCACTTTTGATAGATCCTGACCACTGCAGACCGGGAACACCCCACAAGAGCTGCAGTTCTGGAGATGCTCTGACCCAGTCGTCTAGCCATCACAATCTGGCCCTTGTCAAACTCATTTTTCCTGCTTCTAACACATCAACTCTGAGGACAAAATGTTCACTTGCTGCCTAATATATCCCACCCACTAACAGGAGCCGTGATGAAGAGATCATCAGTGTTATTCACTTCACCTGTCAGTGGTCATAATTGTGTGTGTGTGTGTGTGTGTGTGTGTGTGTGTGTGTGTGTGTGTGTGTGTGTGTGTGATCTGCTGCCTCTTTCTGTGTTTATTTTTTATTTACACATAACATTGATATGATTCATTATATCTCATCTCTCTCTCTCTCTCTCTCTCTCTCTCTCTCTCTCTCTCTCTCTCTCTCTCTCTCTCTCTCTCTCTGTCTCTGTCTCTGTCTCTGTCTCTGTCTCAGGGTGGAGTTTCAGAATAAGTTCTACAGCGGATCCGGGTACAAGCTCGCTCCGTTTGCCTTCTCGTCAGGATTCAGCAGCTTCTCCATCAAGTGACCCATGATCCTCCTCGAGTCGTCACGGGACTGAAGCGACTGCTAGAATCACTTTCCTGGGACCACAAAACATTTTAAAATGCATCCTTGAAGAATCTTTTGTTTTCTTTTATTTTAACTTTGACCACAGAAACCCTCTGAGGAATGTTATGAATCCACATCCATATCTTTGAGACTTTGCCACACTATCTCTGAAACAGAGTCTTTTAGTGCACGTGGTTTTTAACTGAAGTTAAAGATCTTTTAACTCTCCTCGCGTGATCATTATGCTGACGGACATCTAATGATGGTCTGACGCTGCAGGGACAGAGCTATGAAATGATTTAGCAGTTATACATGATTGATCTCAGCTTGATTTATCTTTCAAAGGGAATAATCTTCCGTCCAGCTGCTCTTTTATTGTTGATTTTCCATGATTTCAATGAACCCGCTTTAATTTTGGAGCTGATTCACAAAGTGCTTACAGTGACACTCACGATCAATAAAGACCAAAGTCTCTCGCTACATGATTGTGTGTGATGTGTGATTGATGACAGGCTGCAAGAAGGTCATTTTGTGCATATGTTGCGTAGTAGTCTAATTAATTAGCAGTATCTAGCGGTGAGGTTGTGAATTGCAATCTTAGAAGCTACAGTGGTCGTCTGAGACAGCAGAGAGTAGCTAGCGCTCTGTAGAGAAGTTTGTCCCTTTAGGGCTACTGTAGAAACGTGGTGGCACAAAATGGCGGCTTCACTGTAAGGGGACCCGCGGTGTGTGTAGATAGAAACGGCTCATTCTAAGGTAATAAACACATAACGCTCTTTATACAGCGCTAGCTACTCTGTGCTGTCTTAGACGACCACATCTTTGTACTGTGTCGGCCACCGTAGCTTCTCTGTGCTTCAGAAGGGAGGGGTGAGCGGTGGGGGTGCAATTCACAACCTCACCACTAGATGCCGCTAAAATCAAGTATAGGTCTCTGCAGGTTAGCAATAGGAGTTATTAGATCAGTGGGCGAGGCCATAAACAGAGGGGCATTTTCATTGCATGGTTTATAAACACCCACCAGTTTGAAAACAAATTTAGAAACGCCCACTTTTGTTCTGCAGAGACCTCACACTCCTAACAACCACACACTTTCGCACCTTTCAAGTTGAACAGACCTTTCTGCAGAGATTATTTCTGACTCTCATCTCCAAAAACCAAGACAGGTGTGAACTGAGCTCTGCAGGTCTGAGCACCTCTGGACTGAAGGGAAGATCAAATAAAGATATTTAATCTTCACAAACATTACAGATCAACTACCTCAACACGGCTGTAACGAACAGCTGCCAAATATATAATTGTTGATGAAACCACATAGCAACACCATAGCTAAACACCCCCAGAATACCATAGCAACCGCATAGCAACCACCCAAGTACCTTAGCAACCACATAGCAACATCCTAGAAATCACCCTGAGTAGCCTAGCAACCGCATAGCAACCACCCAAGTACCTTAGCAAACAAACAGCAACGCCCTAACAAGAGAACCTAACTGAGAACCTTATCAAACTCCATCCATCCATCCAATCTGTTTTTTGATAGACTGTATTGACTTCAAAACCGTCAAGCTTTAAACTACTTCAAACTGAAAATCTTCAAACTTTAAACATTCCCTAGCAACCACATAACACCATAGCAACCACCCTGAGTACCCTAGCAACTGCATAGCAACCACCCTGAGTACCCTAGCAACTGCATAGCAACCGCCCTGAGTACCTTAGCAACCGCATAGTGACCACCCAGAATACCCTAGCAACCGAACAGTTGCAGTACCTTATCAAACTCTGTCTGTCTGTCTGTCTATCTATCTGTTTTCTGATAAACTGTATTGACTTCAAACCTGTCAAACTCTAAGCTTTTAAAACTTTTTCACATTTTCTGGTCCAACTTAAAGATTGTCTCTCTTTTTTTTTTTTTTATCTAGTTGTTGATGAAAGACTGCACCAGAATGCTTTATAGCTGATTTAGGTTACACATAAGCAACACATCTTAAAAACATACAATGTTACAACAAAAATAAAATAAATCAGAAATGTTAAACAAACAAAAAAAGAGACGTGTATGTCCTGTTGTTGTTGTTGTTGTTGTTGTTGTTGTTGTTGTTGTTGTTGTTGTTGTTGTTGTGGTGGTGGTGGTTCTTTCCTTTAGGCGGCGGTGTGCGCGAGGGCCGCGTAGAAGAAGAAGAAGAAGAAGACGGTGGGCGGGAAACACAAATATGAGCGCTATGTTTATATGTTTATGGTTTATACGAGTGAAATAACTATACTTTAATTCCCCGGACTAAACTACCCAACATGGGCCAAGAGTTTCATGTTCTGAGGTGTTTTTCCTGTCAAGTCTTTCAAGTACAGCAGGTAACGGCTTTCTGTCGCTTTAACCGCGTTATAATAACCTCCATAGCTTGATCAATAATGTGCTGTATATTACATATTCATAATGTTTTACTGAACCTGTAGTGATGTCTCATTTATTGCGATTACAAGTTTAAATGTTCAGAGTAGAAACCGCTCCTGCGGTTCGGTGATATTTCAACCTGGAGTTTAATTGTATTTTAAATTATAATTAATGTATTTAATATTATTTTAAACATTTAATTAATTTTCTAAAGACCCCACTTCATTAGACACACGTAACAAAACACCTTTTATTACACAAAACTCCTATAAAACAGTCAGACCTAATGCTCCTGTGTCCATTTATGATAATTTACACATTTTTATGGGAATGAAATAAAAAATTGTGTGTCTATTTTTGTTAAAAGCCTTTCTTTGTGTGTATAACGCTGTTTTGATTGGGTATATCTGCACTGTTGCTAGGGCTGGTGCCTAAAATCAGAATCTCAACGAATTGAAAATTGTAACGTTAACGTTACCTCGATTACGATTAATAAACGATTTTTGAATGTAAAATATTCAATAACTTGGCTATTTTGAAATATTTATGAAGTAACTGCTACACACATTAGTGATATCCTGCTGGTTTTACTAGAATTTCTTTATGCGTAATTATGAATTATGAAATATTCAATAACTTCAGTGTCACTGAATTCAGTTCACACGTCAGTTACACTACAACACTTATATTTTCAATAATACAAAATCATAAAAATTAATGAGTGTTGTATTATAACCAGTGGGATAGCAGTGATGCCTGGACTGAATTTGGCAGCAATGCATCGTGTAACAGTGACGTTATTGGATATTTCTTCATAATAAAACATGGAAATTGAAATGAAATTTTAGGAACGCTTTTGGGGATTTGCTCTTTGCATCATCATCATCATTAGATCAAATATCAAACCTCCAACAAATCATATTTTTCCACCTCATTAAAGACTTTTATTCTCAGTAACGGACTAAACGGATTTGGTTTATTAATGATTTCACACACAACTTATAAAACAAACATGTGCCTAATGTTCGCGTGTCCCTCACAACAAATGTAACATGATCGGTTTCACAGTTTTATGGGAATGAAATTAGAAATTGTGGGTCTGTAGTCTCTTTATATTCGTAAAACATGTTTTCAGCCACAGTTTCGTTGTGTTAGTCCCTAACATATCAGGTTAATCACCTTCCCTATTTATCCCACAAGATGGAGACATCGCCTTCAGTTTATATTTTTAATTTGGTCTCATTTATCTCAAATTGTGCCCTTCTTTCTAGCCACAACCAGATTATGAGTTGCCATGATTTTTTTAATTACAATTATTGATAAATGAGGTGAAAAACTCAACGCTGTCACAAGTTTTAAACCCCGAAACAGTGAGAAATACCACAGGTGTGTGACGGGGTTTGCTCAGTGGCCACTGCTCGTGTAGAGTCATAGGAGTTTTTACTTGTGGATTAAAATAATAATCTTAATTGTGTGTGACGGGGTTGAGTTTTACCGTCTCTGACTATAATACGCCTTCTGCGCCGCTGTTAAAGAGACCTGAATGATGTCACGTGTGGGCGGAGTCTAAGTTATTATAGGTTGGCGGAGTTGAGTTCAGCCTGAGGGACATAACGTTACCGTCGCACACATAAACACAAAATGATAGACACTGCACATTTTGTACAATATTTTTTACTAATTCAAGGACGTGACAAAATGCTCAGTGTACGATAGAAATTGTTTAAATGCAATAATTATTTGTATTCATTATAATTAACATGCCAAAGTGTTGTCAAAAGCGTGTAATTTCGGTGAGCCACCACTTTAAAAACTCTGAAACGTTACTGACTGAAATATTACCGAATCCCAGGAATGACCCAAATATGTAATCGGAAACATCCTTATGTGCAATTGAAATGTTTTGTATGCATTTACTATATCAGTACCAGCACTGCTTCATCATTTTCGACCTCAGTAATTGTGGAGTTAACGTTTCCTCCTCCAGGTGAAAAAGAGTACAAGATGGGCGTGTAAAGTGTGTGGTGAGAAGCAGTCTCTGGTGAAGGTACAGTGAACACACACACACACACTCTCTCTCAGTGGTGTAAGTCCCGGCTGTGTGTCAGTGTGTGGCGTGTGTTGCAGGAGTTTGGCCGGGGCGGCGCAGCCGACTGCAGACGGCACGTTCAGAAGCTCAACGCCCTGCGAGGGCGACTGCAGGAGGTCAGCAGTGACACGCCGGGGTCACAGCCGTGAGTTACAACCATAGACTGTAAAAAAATCTGGACGTAGTGTTCGTGACATCTCCCATTGGATTCTGAAGTGTAAAGTAGGGTTGAGCTGGCCGTCGCTATCTTGGCAGCGTGTCATCACGCGTATAACAGAAAGTGGGCAAAGAGGCGGGACGTGGGAGGAGCTGAGGTGACGTGATGACTAACAGACAGCAGACAAACAGCAATCCACTTGTCACTCAAAGTGGCCACGCCCTTAATTATGCAGAGCTTTAAAGCTTTATATAATGTAAACGAATGAGTTATAAAATAATTCACCCCCCTCACAGTCGTCATGAAGGGCAAAATTAGCCATATAGACAAAAAACACAATTTGTACCGCAATTTGAATGTGTTATTCTGCTGTAAAGTTGGGCATTTTAACATGGAGCTCAATGAGATTCTGCTCTCTTCTGGAGCCGCTCTCTAGTGGCCAGTCCATGAACTGCAGGTTAAGTCACTTCCGTACTGGCTTCAAGAGAGACCGCGGGAGGAGCCGCTTGGTTACAACCCCTGTGTATTATTACTTTAACATATACAACTAAATATCTGAATTTGTCAAGTAAGTAGCACAGGTTAGTTAGTTTCCCCATGTAGTGACTGACAGCTCATGTGGAGCGGAATCGTGGGTAAGTGCAGAGGTGTGTGTGTGTGTGTGTGTGTGAGCGAGCATGATGGGTATTGTAGTTCTAGACGGCATTTACTCATCTCACTTATACAAACACACATTCAGTGTTCATCAGAATTAATCAAAAACTCAGAATGTTACGCAAAAAAAGTAACGTAATGCATTACTTTCCATAAAAAGTAACTAAGTAACACAATTAGTTACTTTTTTGGTTTTTAGAGTAACGCAATAATAGGGGCTTTCACACCGGAGGAACCTTTACATAGTTCCTACAGCTATTGGCGGAAGTACCCGGATTTTGGCTCCATCAAGATAAAGGTCTCAGTAAACACAGCTTATGTCACTTCAGGTGCGAATGCAACCAGAAACGGCCCTAGGGGAACCTTTAGTTCTCGGGAACCGTCCTGGGGCTAGCTCCTATAAATGAGTTCCTAGAACTACCGGTAGCACATTACTTTTAAAAGTAACTTTCCCCAACCAGTCTAAAGTTTTTTTAAATGTATCTTTCAGGCTAAACATTTTCCTTACACCTTGAATGCATGAGTGTACAAATCATAATCTTTTTGTTTTTTTTCTTTTTTTTTTTTTTTTACAAACCCGATTCCAAAAAAGTTGTGACACTGTACAAATTGTGAATAAAAACAGAATGCAATGATGTGGAAGTTTCAAATTTCAATATTTTATTCAGAATACAACATAGATGACATATCAAATGTTTAAACTGAGAAAATGAATCATTTTAAGGGAAAAATAAGTTGATTTTAAATTTCATGGCATCAACACATCTCAGAAAAGTTGGGACAAGGCCATGTTTCCCACTGTGTGGCATCCCCTCTTCTTTTTCTAACAGTCTGCAAACGTCTGGGGACTGAGGAGACAAGCTCAGGCTTCTGAACCGAGCGCTGACAACAACTTGGGTTGTCCTTGTCCTCTTTAGTCCGGATGACATGGCGTCCCAGTTTTCCAGAAAGAACTTCAAATTTTGATTGGTCTGACCACAGAACAGTTTTCCACTTTGCCACAGTCCATTTTAAATGAGCCTTGGCCCAGAGAAAACGCCTGCGCTTCTGGATCATGTTTAGATATGGCTTCTTTTTTGACCTGTAGAGTTTTAGCCGGCAGCGGCGAATGGCACGGTGGATTGTGTTCACCGACAATGTTTTCTGGAAGTATTCCTGAGCCCATGTTGTGATCTCCATTACAGTAGCATTCCTGTATGTGATGCAGTGCCGTCTAAGGGCCGGAGATCACGGGCATCCAGTATGGTTTTCCGGCCTTGACCCTTACGCACAGAGATTGTTCCAGATTCTCTGAATCTCTGGATGATATTATGCACTGTAGATGATGAGAACTTCAAACTCTTTGCAGTGTTTCTCTGAGAAACTCCTTTCTGATATTGCTCCAGTATGTTTGGCCGCAGCATTGGGGGAATTGGTGATCCTCTGCCCATCTTGACTTCTGAGAGACACTGCCACTCTGAGAGGCTCTTTTATACCCAATCATGTTGCCAATTGACCTAATAAGTTGCAGATTGGTCCTCCAGCTGTTCCTTATGTGTACATTTAACTTTTCCGGCCTCTTATTGCTCCCTGTCCCAACTTTTTTGGAATGTGTAGTTCTCATGAAATCCAGAATGAGCCAATATTTGGCATGACATTTCAAAATGTCTCACTTTCAACATTTGATATGTTATCTATATTCTATTGTGAATAAAATATAAGTTTATGAGATTTGTAAATTAGTGCATTCCTTTTTTATTCACAATTTGTACAGTGTCCCAACTTTTTTGGAATTGGCTTTGTAAGTTTTAAAATGATTTTCTGAGGTAAACACACTTCCTTCAAATTGTCTGGTGTTGACGGCACCACATGACTTTCATTGGTAGACAACAGATTTTCAAAAATCATTAAGATGTAAAGTAGTTTTATCAGTTTTTTGTAATTGTTTTCTGATATCAGGACAGTTTAATCTTGACATTTTAGTCACCCCAGAAATATAAAAAGTTCATTTTAATACAGAAATAAAAACCAAGCTCATCATATGTGTGAATTGCGTTTCTGAACAAATGAAAGAAACCTCGCTGACCCTTAGACTCACACAATGTTTTAAAGGGAACAGGATAACGAGAGTGAGGACGAAGATGTTGATGAAGGTCTGGATCGAGATGCGATGGATAACTCCGAGGTAAAGCACCGATGTCCACTCTGGCCCTTCATCTGCTCGATTATCATGAACAGAGAAACCGGGACACAATGCATTTGTCATATCTCTCTCCCTGTAGCAGGAAGTGTCTCATCCCGTCAGCCGCTGGAGCAAATACACCGATCCCACAGCCGAGGGTCCAGATGAACAGGAAGACGAGGAAGAAGAGCAGAACATTTACACAGAAAGACAGCGATTCAGAAGCCAAGGATCCAGGTCAGTGCTGAAGGCAAGGCTAAATGCTGTGGATATTAAAGGGGGCATGATTTGAGGAATCAACTTTGAGCTTTTGATGTATTAAAGGTCATGGTAATGTCAGAGCTGAAAACTCTCGTGTTAGTCAAAGAAAAGCTTTTATTGACAGCTGGCTCATCAAAGGAGGGATCTGCAAATGTGTGTCCCTGTGACGGCAGAAACGCCGCCTAAACTGAAGAAGACCAACGCCTAATTCTGTAGCCCCGCCCACCGGCTCGCGCTTGACGTGCAACAGGTAAATAGCATAGGCCCACGTAGAGCTAAACCGGATCGAGCTACCAAGCAATAAACATTACATATTAACATATTACGAATGCGGTTGAACTTTATTTTTAATCCAGCTCACATGGGTAAGACATTGCGCGTTTGTTAACTTAATTTCACCGGATTCGTTTGTAAACAAGACTGGATTTGCACTGGATTAAAGAAACGATGCTGTGGATCCGACAGGAATCGTGCAACACACGTATGTGAGTAAAACAGGTTTTTTTATACCTGATAGTATTGCATCGTTACAGATCGTTTGATATCTACTGATTATGTGCACGTGTCTAACTGAACATAACTAACGATAACCTCCCACGCTGTCCGGCTGCAGGATCCTTTGCATTTGAGGTGCTGTTGGCTCCTTGTCCTGATTCGGGATCAGACTCTGAGTCGAACATGTATGGGCGGATCATTCCAGCTGCCGTCTTTTCCACATTGGAAGTTTTTAAAACAATTCCCCACGTGTACTGACGGAGGAGTCGAAGCTCATTATAATATGCAAAACTGTTATCCAATCATAGCAGTGGGCGTTTACTTCCAAGTTTTCAATGCGGCATAAAAAAACGAGTGTTCAGGAGCTAGGCTCAAAACCAGGGTATAAAAATAGCTATTACTTATTCATTATGATGTTTGTGAATGTAAACGGACGTCATAAGCTGACCTCAGTTCATGACCCCTTTAAAGAACCTGTAATGTATAGCATATTTGTATTTTAAATGTGTTTTAAGACTGCCAAACATCTTTATTATTAACCATGTGAAGAATTACCAGTGTTTAACACTCTTTTGTTTTTCTAAACAGAAAAAGGAGGAAACTCTCTGATGTAAAGTCTTTTGCTGGCACTCATGATGTGTGTGAGGATGGGTTGAAGAGGCCGTATCTGGTAAAACACACACATCTACTAAGATCACGCAAAACGCCCTAGAAAACCCATTTGACTGTGACTTCTTGTATCGATTGCAGCCAGTGCAACAGGGCAGGAGGTTCGGTTCAGCCTGGAATAAAGGATCTGCTTCCTGTGACGTGGACCCGTGCAGTAGCACAACTCTCCCATCATCCCGTCAGGCTGTTCGCAGTTACCCTACAGCCTGCAGTTCCACATGCTCAGCGGGAAAGCCTTCAGCTGTCGGCGTAACCAGACGTAGCGAAAGCCCTCCCGTTTCGCTTGGTGAAACCTCTGACTCCAAATGGGATAAGTTCCTCCCTGTTGTCCCCTCTCAGCGGGATGAGGATGAGTATGATCATCAAGCTTTCTCTCAGTACAATAACACAGTGCCTTATTTCACAGAAGCACTTGCAGACACAGGTGTGGATTGTGAAGAGCGCAGATATCCTCCGGATGAAAAGACGAGCGGTGGCGTTAGTGTGGACGGAAGTGTATCCAATACGACCGACACACACACCTCCAAGCCTTCGGGATTTGCAAACACGGTCAGTGAGCCGCCTCCGCTGGCCAAGACGCCACGTTCAAGGCTTTCCTTTAACCCCATGTTCCTCACCGATGAAGACTTTGACGACACGTTTTAAGAGCGAGACGAAACATTTCCTTTGAAGGACGTTTAACACACACAGTATGATTGATGTTCTCGTCACTGAATGTAGAGTGCATTGGTAGTTAAACTGTTCAAAACAATCCAAATACAACACATATTTTGGAGAAGCTTTTTATTGCAGAAAGGACAGGAAGTTCAGAAGACCTTACTTAATTCCATTGCTTTACTGATAATAAACACACCCAGGTTTCGGACACTGGATGTGGTTCTTCTGAGGTAAATGTGACATTGTTCTCAAGCTGCTTTACTGACGTCTTTCCGCGGTCGAAGCACGGATTGAGCGATCACATGTGACGTGATGCAGATTTCTGTAAGTTGTGCTGTATCTTTAGCACGCGTTCGGATGCTCGTTCATGTTTATCTCACTGTAACTGATATTAAAGTGGAAGAGAAGATCAGTTCCTGAGCCGCTTCTCTGGATCTCAGCGACAAAACGCTATTTATGTTTTGGGATTTCGTAATAAAATGGACGTAATTTAAATCGATAAGACTTTGTTTCATATCAACAGTAACATAGCACAAAGATTACAGTGATTTATTGGATGGGAGGCCCGTTCATTCATCGACTGAAAACTGGACTAATCGATTCTTGGGATTTAAGAATCGATATCGGTTCATAAAAATGACTTTTTTAGCCAGCCCTAGTAATAACACCACACAACTGAGAACAAAGCGACAAGCCTCGAATCGAACCGTGCCTCATCTGTAGTTTGTTCTCTTGCTGAACCATAAAACAATAAAGACTGCAATATTGTCTCTTATGGGAAAACGGCAAACGTTTCCTTTAGAATAGGGACGGAAATATTGCATTCACCAGTGTGAAATGTGCTCGTTACCTGTTAATACATTCAGCGGGTTAGTTTAGAACAGCTGGAACAGGTGTGTGTGTGTGTGTGTGTGAGTGTGTGTGTGAGTGAGAGTGTGTATCTGAGAGTGTGTGTGTGAGAGTGTGTGTCTGAGAGTGTGTATCTGAGTGTGTGTGTGTGAGTGTGTGTGTGTGTGTGTGTGTGTATCTGTGAGTGTGTGTGTGTGAGTGAGTGTGTGTGTGTGTGTGTGTGTGAGTGAGAGTGTGTATCTGAGAGTGTGTGAGTGTGTGTGTGAGAGTGTGTATCTGAGAGTGTGTGTGTGTGTGAGTGTGTGTGTGTGAGTGAGAGTGTGTGTGTGTGTGTGTATCTGTGAGTGTGTGTGTGTGTGTGTATTTGTGAGTGTGTGTGTGAGAGTGTGTATCTGAGAGTGTGTGTGTGTGTGTGTGAGTGTTCCAAATTACTCAGAATTGATCATCTGTAATACCATGGTGTAACCACTAGATGGCTGAATAGCCCTATATAAATACAGAGCTATGTATTCCCTAGTTGCTGGGAACATTGGATTCAGGCATAAGTTACTTGCATTTGGTTTGGTTTTGCATTTGGATGTGTATATTTAGACATTATTAAAGCAACACTAGGTAGCTTCTTGCGCTCCAGCGGTTAATAAACAGAACCGCAGGCGTCTAGCGGAAGAACATTGCAGTCGGATCTACTTCTCTCTGTTTATGTCTATGGCGAGTCACGCAGGGACTGTGCTCCTCCGCAGCGGTGCCGAGCCGAACCGGACTAACATAGTCTGAATATAAACGCTTATTATAAGTGTACCGTAGTGATTCAGGATAAGACAAAAACACGGTTTGGAAAATGGATTCGTGATATACTCGCTCATTGTATAAATTCAGTCAATTTTGAGCACAAGAAAGTTATTTTTTTGTCAAAGTTGAGAGTGTTTTTGTTTGTGATTAGTCAGTGCCAGTCGGCATTATTATTGGTCAAATCTGGACACAGAAAGCATTTTGCTACTCATGCTAATAGCTTCATCAGTCACACGAAAGTAAGCACATTGACATTGGCTATAGGTGAATTCAGAGTGATTGAGACGACTTGACAATAGTGTCCCGGTCACTCTGAATTCACCTTAAGTGTTTACATTAGCTGCGTTTCATGGACCCTAATCTGATTGTGATCGGACTGACAAGCCTTCATGTGAACACCTTAATCGATCCCATTGAGCTCGATCCGAATTAAATTTCCAATCCGATCGAGAGGACATGTAAACACACTTTTTGCGTTTGTGCTCTGGAGAATGTGAAATGTTCCTATTTAGTGTTTTTGCAGCGGTGAGAGGTGTAGCCAATCACAGACATGTCTGTTGATCTCTTGAACGCAATGGCCAATCAGAGCTGTTTAGAGTCCACTCACCGCTCAAAACGCCAGAGTTTTTGTTCAGTGCTGAGTTCTGCTCGTTCTTGTGAATCCTCTCATTAACAAAGATTCATTATTGTAGACAGCTTTATTGATTTGAATGGAACATTGTGAGATTGTGAACTATGAGTGACAGCTCTTTAGTGACTGTAGTGAGCACTCTTTCAACGCTGTATATAATCCATTGAAATAAGAGTTTTTCATGCGGCCTTTTGAATAAGAAATAATCAGACAGAATTACTATAACTGTGATTTAAAAAATGTATTATATCCTCAATATTACATCAAATTAAAGTAACTTAAATATTAAGACATCATGCAACATCAAAACTGTTACTATTTTTCCAAGTATAAATTTAAACAATTATTTAACTTAATATAATATCTACATGTAATTTTGTGACTCTGACCTATTAGCTGGCTGTTAGCAAATTAGCTTGAAAGTGTCAAACCTGTTACTTTTCTTGACACGGGGGCAAAAGCGAAATTAAAGAACGTGTGGATCTCATTTAAAACAAAATCAGGCCGAAACCAATCAAACCTTCCGGAAGAGTTCGCGCTGGTGACGACACGTTTTAAGAGCGAGACGAAACATTTCCTTTGAAGGACGTTTAACACACACAGTATGATTGATGTTCTCGTCACTGAATGTAGAGTGCATTGGTAGTTAAACTGTTCAAAACAATCCAAATACAACACATATTTTGGAGAAGCTTTTTATTGCGAAGAGAAAGGACAGGAAGTTCAGAAGACCTTACTTAATTCCATTGCTTTACTCAGACTGATAATAAAAACACACCCAGGTTTCTGCTTTAACTAAAAACTGCTTATTGATTATGGAAATGCATAAACTGTGATTACACAAATATAGAGCTTTACTTAACCTTTAAGTAATATGCATATATGATCATTATAGCATGAAGTGTTCATAAACTTTCAATATATATATTTTGCATAAAAGGCCAATAATGAACGAAAGTATGTGCTAGTCACCTGAGTAATTGATATCCTTAACATCTACGGCAAAACTCTTGTCGTATAAAAGTATGGAAAGAGTAGAAAATAAGTCGCGGCCCAGGTCTTCCATACTCCTGCGCTCCTCCTCTACTTCTGTGGGCCGGGGGTTTTGGAGTACTGGATGGTGTCCAGAGCCGACCCGATGTCGAAGTTCTTGGCGTGGAGCAGTCTGGTTAGCCATCCGCCCTCATCGGTGAAGCCCATGGACAGCATCTGAGAGAGCGACTCCACCAGTCTGGGGTCTGCATCTGAGGGAGGACACACATTAGGCTTCTTGATCAACGGACAGCTGGGCTTTGTGCCCAATGGTGATGCACTATACCTTGAGGAAGGTGTGGGTATAGAGCTGCCTCGCGCAGACCGGTGGGACCCTGTGTGTTGCTGGTTTTGGTGGCGGTACTCAGTGGGGTGGGAAGATCTGCCCCGTCCTGCTCCAGCCTAAGGGACTGCAGCTCTCCTGTGGAGGGGTCCACCTCTTTAGAGCTGAGGTGAGTCCACTCCTCATCACTGCCTTGGTCTTTCTGCCCCTTTGGGAGCAACAATAGAAGGACTGCATGTTAACAAGATGTGTGGGGTTGATCGAATGCCTTTTTTGGCTTTGAAAACACCACATATCACGGTCCTGTATACCTTCAGACCTGCCTGGGTATTGATTACCTTTGCTCCCTCACTGATGCTCTCTTCGGTGACCTGACTTCCTGGACCAGAGCCTCTGGAGAGCAGGCCTACGGAGCCGCTGTCACTCCGAGCGCTGGATGGTCCACTGGAGGCCGGAGGAGTTGGTGTAACTTTGGCCCGCTTCCCCTCATGCTCAACGTCGATGTCCACATCTATACCTGCAAAGGAAGAAGTATTTTTAGTTAACGGTATCGGGATGGTGCGATAAAACCAAAAGTCTTGATAAAGTAATAAACCCAAGGACTTACCAAGAGGGCTCAACATGGCCGCCACTTCCTCTCCAATGTTCTTCAGGTACTCCATATTAGCCTGGGAAGAGGCAGTAGGACCTGTGGGTAAACAAACGGGAATGTTGGCCTACAGCATTGTAACAATAGCTTTGAGCTTACGATATGCGTCATCCACACAGATGTTCCTGCCCAAGTGGTCTATAAATGGGACAATGGCTGCATCCAAAAGCTGAACTTGTTTCCTCGCTGCCCAATCAGGCGACGAGTTAGCGGATTTGGTGATGATTAAGCAAATGTGACCCTAGACCACAATACCAGTCATAAAGGTAAATTTTTTGAAACTGAATATGAGATACTGAATAAATAATCTTTCCATTGATGAATGGTTTGTTAGGATCGGACAATATTTGAAAATCCAAAAGTTGAAAAGTTGTCCAAATGAAGTCCTTAGCAATGCATATTACTACTTTTCAGCTTCCGGACACAGCCATTGTTATATTTTCGGCTACTTCGGACAGCATCTTACCATCTGTGTTCTCAGGAGCATGCTGGTTTTGATGGTCTCCGGACGGACCTGGCTGAGCCTGGTTTTGGGCCTGGGCCTGAGCTTGAGCATGAGCCTGGTTATTTGCCCACATGCAGTGTCTCATCTTACGCCACAACTTCCCACGAGGGAGCCACTGCACACAAAAGCTTCCGTTTAATCAGAGCGTTCACATTATCATTTGAAACACACAATGCATGTGTTAAAACAGCAGGTATTCACCTCGAACATGTTGGCCATAGGGTGGAAGATGGGCAGGAGAGCGTGCTCCTTGTGGAGGCCTTTGCCCTGGCAGGAGGAGCACAAGTCGTAGTCGGGGCAGACGGTGCACTTGAAACGAGTTCCAATCACCGGCCCCTCGCACCCGTCACAGGTCACCCCGGAGTGCATCATTGGAGGGTGATGGGGGTGAGGGTGATGAGGGGGAGGCCCCATGTGAGGTGGTCCCGGTGGTCCCATGTGATTGGGTCCTGGAGGGCTAAAGTGAGGCCCGGCGAATGAGAACCCAGGGAACCCATGAGGCGAGGCATCACGTTTGTGCTCCTTTCTTTCTGAGAAGGGGAGAGATACGACAGGATTGTTATTAACTGGAGATGTACGAGATTCAAGGGTTTAGATTAAGACATTTCTATTTGCATTCTTTGAATTTAAATGTCATCATACACTTTTCCCACCAAAAGAGCTTATAATAAATTGTACATATCATCTAAGTGGCAATAAAAGTAGCAGGGAATGCATTTAGTATTAGTATTTAGTAATGCATATAGTATTTATATATAAATACTACATAGTAATTGCAGAAACGATGTGCGTCTTAATCAGTTGAACTAATATTTGGCCATGCTGCCACTATATAATTCAAGTTTCAAGTTTATTTGTCATTACACATGTACAAGTACAGTATAACGAAATGAAGTTTGGAGCAAGCCTCCGGGCCGCAGCCGATTATTCAGGCGCCGCCCTACGCTCTCCAGACAATCATAGGGACAATGGATGAGAGCCATCACATTGTACTACCTTACTTTGGATGTCATATCTTTGTTTTTTATTATTAAAGGCCAGATGATCAAAACATGTGCTAAGTGCCCCATACATAGAATGTAATCTATCCTTGTTGGTTTTATACACTTCTTAAAAGTGTATAATTTATACACTTCTTCTTACATATATAATTTAACAAGATTAAAGCCAGGTAGTGTAACCATCAGGTAAAAAGGAAGCATTTTCCTTGAATACACCTGTGTACCCATTTATTAAAAACAATCAAAAAGGATTCAAGAATATAATAAACAAAATTTGACCTGAACTATTGAAGCCCTTTTATAAAACGCCTACATTAACATGCGCAGACTTTGACCCTCAGGTGGGGTCAATGACGACATGAGGAATGCAGTACGTCCAGATTACATTCACACTGTAGGACGCTCTCTTCTAGTGGTCGTGAGGAAGGGCTGTCCCTTAATAGTTGACGAGGAGGATTAGTCGGAGTTAGTGGGTTAGTCGCCGGGGGAAAACAAACCTGCACAGGAAGCGGCAAGGTCGGACAGATCATTAACACGGCTGGTCCGTGTGGTGATTACGTCAGGCAGGACATCCAAACGTTTGCCCGGGGCTTATTTGAAACACGATAGCAGCTTAACGTTAGTCGCTTTACATGGCCGCTCGCTCTCACATTAATGTTAACCTAGATAATGTGCGCTATTATTATCCGTCTGAGTGTGGATTTTGCATCAGACACCGACTACACTAGTTTATTAATAAATTAGTAGAAGTTAATGCCCTATTCTCATGATAAACATTTCAAAACACGAGTTGGAGTATTTCTGTGGCAAACACACTCCTTCAGGATTCACACAAGTTTCAGAAAGTTTGAGTATGGCCCTGTATGACATCATAAAGGGTCGAATTCCTTATATGGGCACTTCTCCCGGATGAGCGCACACACACAGCAAGAGCGCGTCCATCAGCGAGCTTCGCAGACAAATGTGTGTGTTTTGTTGGCAATCGGCGCGTAAGTGCATATATAGTTTGAACAACACAAACGTATAGTGCGCGCGCGTGTGTCTTTAGCTCCGCCCACTGCACGTCTCGACGAGCTCGGCTGTTCTCAGAAAGAATCGGTACAGTGTGTGTGTGTGTGTGTGTGTGTGTGTCTCTTTAGCTCCGCCCACTGCACGTCTCCATGAGCTCTGCTGTTCTCAGAAAGAATTGGTAGTATGTGTGTGTGTGTGTGTATATTTAGCTCCGCCCACTGCACGTCTCCATGAGCTCTGCTGTTTTCAGAAAGAATCGGTACAGTGTATGTGTGTGTGTGTCTTTAGCTCCGCCCACTGCACGCCTCCACGAGCTCGGCTGTTCTCAGAAAGAATCGGTACAGTGTGTGTGTGTGTGTGTGTGTATATATTTAGCTCCGCCCACTGCACGTCTCCATGAGCTCTGCTGTTTTCAGAAAGAATTGGTACAGTGTATCTGTGTGTGTGTGTGTGTGTGTGTGTCTTTAGCTCCGCCCACTGCACGCCTCCATAGACTCGGCTGTTTTCAGGAAGAATCGGTACAGTGTATCTGTGTGTGTGTGTGTGTGTGTCTTTAGCTCCGCTCACTGCACGCCTCCACGAGCTCGGCTGTTCTCAGAAAGAATCGGTACAGTGTGTGTGTGTGTGTGTGTGTGTGTGTGTGTGTATATATTTAGCTCCGCCCACTGCACGTCTCCATGAGCTCTGCTGTTTTCAGAAAGAATCGGTACAGTGTATCTGTGTGTGTGTGTGTGTGTGTGTGTGTGTGTCTTTAGCTCCGCCCACTGCACGCCTCCATAGACTCGGCTGTTTTCAGGAAGAATCGGTACAGTGTATCTGTCTTTTATAAATCTGATAAACTAAAGACTCTTGGGAGATCTGAAGGATCAACACTACTCCACAGATGCTCAAGAGTAACACGAGACTGGCACACACTGTGTGTGTAGTAATTAAATATCATAAATGTGCGACTAGTCAACTAATGGCTTAAATGAACGACTATTGTGTATCTTCAATCGGGAGCAGCCCTACCTTGACTTGAAGTACGTGATTTTGGACACATCAGGGTCTATATTTCCTGTTTATGGTTGACATGACAATGGCTTTGTATTGCTTTCTTACAGTTACACTACCGAGGCATTGCTTAGCATCATGTTCGTCACAGGCGAGTGTACGGGTGTACTGAATCCGCTGGGATGGCAAGAGTTGCAACAGATGATGTGTAATGAGTTCTTGAAGTGTAGCAATCTGTGAATGTGCGATTTATGGATACACATGCTCCAATAGTATGGTGTATGTGACTTACGCTTGAGGAAGAGACGGAAGGTGTCGTCCTTCACCAGAGCCAACCCCATCATGAGCTCATCGTCGGAGGAGAAGGCGATCATGTCCCCGTCCTCATCTACACAGAATGGGAAGTCACCATTATTGGGATCATGTTTTTGATGACGTACACACACTGGACATCCTCAGCAATCACATGACACATGGCCAACAGCATCATAATGCAAAACTTTGTCAAGAAGCAAAACTAAAATGAGAAGTTATATTCTGAAGATATTTATTTCCCTTAAAAACGCGTGGTTTACAGTATCGCCACTTTGTGGAATCTCATGTAAACTTCAGGTGGTTGAGTTAAACCAGCGTTAAAGTTGAGAGATGGCAATGACTGCGTGTTTTAAACACGATCCCTTACCTTTATAGTGCATTTGAAAGGGCGCAGCCCCGAGACCGACGAAAACATCGAGCACTTTTCTCTTCAAATACTCGAAACTTGTTGAGACATCCTGATCCACGGCGAAGCGACGGATCTCCTTGTTGCAGTCGTCCTTCCCGAGGAGGTAAGCTTTCACTGTCATCGACATCCTAGCGAGAAATCCCGTCTTGAGCCGAACCTCTGATGTGTTGCGCAGCAGAAAATACGCGTCTTGAGCACGACCGTCAGCGCTGAGTGCGTGAGAATGCGTTTCCTACCTCAGCCTACAGTTCCGTATATAATCCTTGGACGTCATATGCAAATGAGCGCGTGCGATCAGCCAATCGTGGACGCGAGCGCAGGTTTGGAGGCGTGTCCACGCGCTGGGACGGAGTTCATGTTGTGCTCGATCATGTGAGTCGGAGATCCGAGGAATGACATGGCAGTATGAGGGGAAATTCCCTCTGAATCACCAAACGATACGACATCATCATGATCACACATAATAATGAACATACTGAGAACGACACCTCATTCATACGTTTATTACTGCCACACAAACTCTCTTCTGCTATAAACACAGGTATATATCCATTTTAGATATTTATATCAGTGCTGTCAATCGGTTAAATACAATAACTAACGTTTTTAATATTTTTGCATTGTAATTATTTCACAGTTACTCCAAAGATGGTTGCTAAGATATTCTGGGTGGTTGCTAAGGTATTCTCCAAATTAATGTAGAAGCAACTTAAAGGCAGTATATCTTTAATCTGTTGTTGTAACGTTATCTTTTATGAATGAAGGCCAGAATCACTGATGCTCATGAAATATTAATGAGAGACATTCAACATTACAGTATCACTGAGATACTGAATCAATTTCAACATTTATCAGGCTTTAAAAAATAACACCTTTTAATTTAAGTGAACTTAAAACAATCTTCACATAATCTCATTATAATAAATGTCATATTTACCTGTGGCCAAATATAGAGAAACGGAATAAAGTTATCAAACAGTCTGCACTGCATAAATGATAAATGAAATGTAGATTAATCCTTATTAAAGCTACAGTTTTCTCTGTTCCCTTTGTTTTGTGATGAACATTAAAGGTGCAGTGTGTAGTATTTATGAGGATCTATTGACAGAAATGCAATATAACACACATAACTATGTTTTCAGAGCGTTATGTGTTTATTACCTTAGAATGAGCCGTTTCTATCGACACACACCGCGGGTCTCCTTACAGTGAAGCCGCCATTTTGTGCCGCCATGTTTCTACGGTAGCCCTAAAGGGACAAACTTCTCTACAGAGCGCTAGCTACTCTCTGCTGTCTCAGACGACCACATCTTTGTCCTGTGTGGGCCACCGTAGTCACTTCTGATCTCATTCTCTCTTTAAGTTCAAGACGTTATTTAACTCATTTATCTCGCTGTTGGGAATACTTAAAAAAATTGGCATTTTGGCAACATTCTGTGTTGTTTGCTCAAGCGTTAAAGAGAACTCGATACTGACGCGCTTCTTTCTGTGCGTGTGTGTCATAGTCAGGACATTCACAGAGCGAGATCATATTAGGCATGGTAAAACATGGCACTCTGTGCGGTAAATCAACAACACCAGATTTAAACAATCAGACCAATTAGAACAATGATTAGTTTCTGTCCATCAATGATCCAAACAGTGTCTAATAAAATACACATCAGATATTAAAGCGGCTTTGTGTTGCCATGGTTACTACATAATAACACCGGAGGGTAACGCGGTGATGATGTCACTGATAGGCGACGAACGGTCCATGTCCTGGTTAAAATCACTGATTTCTCTGGATTTAAACATTCTTGGAAACATTTGGGATAATGCACACAAGTCAACAACAGATATAACCCTGTTCTAGTGGCTTTTGAATGTTTGAATCCAAAAATCTTACATATAGTGCCTTTAACACGTTAAACTGAAAAAAATTTGACAGCACTAATATATATTATATTGATGTATTGCTACACGCGTGATTGACAGACATACAGCTGTGTAAGCATGACATCTGTTTTTCCATTGTCCGCGCTCTACTAACCCACATAAGTCTGATATGTGTGACAGCTCAATAAAGTGCTGTGTCATCATGAACGACAGCCTGTTTAACATGCCTACCTTAAACCCACCTTCAGTAAACTACGGGGTTATAAATCAAAGGTGAGTTCATGTCCCAGTTACCCTTAATGTTGACACATTTTCCTGGTTAAATAAACATTACATCTAAACAAGAGAAACCAAATACTATTTAGTATTTTTCTATTTATTAAAGGTGCAGTATCACCCCTCCCTGTCGGAGCACATAGAGTCGCTACGGTGGCCCACACAGGACAAAGATGTGGTCGTCTGAGACAGCAGAGAGTAGCTAGCGCTCTGTAGAGAAGTTTGTCCCTTTAGGGCTACCGTAGAAACATGGCGGCACAAAATGGCAGCTTCACTGTAAGGGGACCCGCGGTGTGTGTCGATAGAAACGGCTCATTCTAAGGTAATAAACACATAACGCTCTGAAAACATAGTTATGTGTGTTATATTGCATTTCTGTCAATAGACCCTCATACATACTACACACTGCACCTTTAAAATCAGGTATGCATCTCATCGGTTTAGTTTGTAAGCATTTTCTAATGCAGTGTTATTTTATAAAATATTACACTTTTTAATGTCACATTTTGTAATATTTGCATTTTATTTTTTAAATATTGATTATTTTCTCAGTTTTTCACACGCCCCTGTTAAAGATATATATTTTTGTTGGTTTATATTCCACAATACTAGAAATGTCAAGGAACTTTAACTTCTTTATACCGCGCGTTACATCTCGTTTGGATAACTCTGTTTACTATGGCTTGTCCAAAGACTGCTCGACTTCAGCTAGTACAAAGTGCCGCTGCAAAGTTCCTCAAAAGAAAATGTAACTTTGATCACGTTTCTCCAATTTTGAAATCACTGCATTGGCTACCTGTGCATTTCAGAATAGATTTCTACTTTTTGTTTTTAAATCGTTAAATAATCTGGCTATGTGTCTGAGCTACTCTGAGTCCACACAATCCCACACGAAATCTGGTGATAAGAGACTTTTATCTGTCCCCAGATCACGATTAAAGCACAGAGGAGACAGAGCCTTTGCTCTGCTGGCCCTAGGCTGAGGAACAGCCTTCCAGTTCTCTCAAAACCTACTGTTTTACTTTGAATTCACTGCGAGTTTATGTCATAAATGTTTGGCTTTGCCCTTGTCTCTTTAACTTGTGTTTTGTTCAGCACTTGTGATTTGTTCAGCACTTTGGTCAGTAGATCGGTTAGAAGCCTCAGTAGATGAGCGAAGTCAGTAGATGAAGTCAGTAGATCAGTAGATGACCGAAGTCAGTAGATGAGCGAAGTCAGTAGATGAGCGAAGTCAGTAGATGAGCGAAGTCAGTAGATGAGCGAAGTCAGTAGATGAGCGAAGTCAGTAGATGACCGAAGTCAGTAGATGAGCGAAGCCGTAGAGTAGATCATAGAGATGAGCGAAGTTGGTAGATGAGCCGGTCAGTAGATGAGCGTAGATGACCGAAGTCAGTAGATGAGCGAAGTCAGTAGATGACCGAAGTAGATGACCGCGGTCATGTAGATGAGCCGAAGTCAGTAGATGAGATGATGAGCGAAGTCAGTAGATGAGATGAGCAGCTAGATGACCGAAGTCAGTAGATGAGCGGGTCAGTAGATGTAGATGAGCGAAGTCGTCAGTAGATGAGCGAAGTCAGTAGATGAGCGAAGTCAGTAGTCAGTAGATGAGTCAGTAGATGAGCTTAAGTCAGTAGATGACCGAAGCTGTAGTAGAGACCGAAGTGTAGATGACCCGAAGACCAGTAGATGAGCGAAGTCAGTAGATGAGCGAAGTCAGTAGATGACCGAAGTCAGTAGATGACCGAAGTAGATGACCGAAGTCAGTAGATGACCGAAGTCAGTAGATGAGCGAAGTCAGTAGATGAGCGAGGTCAGTAGATGAGCGAAGTCAGTAGATGAGCCGAAGTCAGTAGATGAGTCAGTAGATGACCGAAGTCAATAGATGAGCGAAGTCAGTAGATGACCGAAGTCAGTAGATGAGCGAAGTCAGTAGATAGATGATGACGAAGTCAGTAGATGAGTGTAGATGAGCGGCAGTAGATGAGCGAAGTCAGTAGATGACCGAAGTCAGATGACCGAAGTCAGTAGATGAGCGAAGTCAGTAGATGACCAAGATGATGAGCGAAGAAGATCAGATAGATAGATGACCGAAGTCAGATGAGCGAAGTCGTAGATGACCGAAGTCAATAGATGAGTCAGTAGATGAGCGAAGTCCAGATGACCGAAGTCAATAGATGAAGTCAGTAGATGAGCGAAGTAGATGAGCGGTTGGTCAGTAGATGAGCCAGTAGAAGTCAAGTCAAGTCAGTAGATGAGCGAAGTCAGTAGATGAGCGAAGTCAGTAGATGAGCGAAGTCAGTAGATGAGCCGAAGTCAGTAGATGAGTCAGTAGATGAGTCAGTAGATGAGCGGTTGTAGATGTCAAGTAGATGAAGTCAGTAGATGACCAAGTCAGTAGATGACCGTCAATAGATGTCAGTAGATGAGCGTAAGTCAGTAGTCAGTAGATGACCAGTCAGTAGATGAGCGAAGTCAGTAGATGACCGAAGTCAGTAGATGACCGAAGTCAATAGATGACCAAGTCAGTAGATGACCAAACTTGATACAGAAGATGGAAAATAGTGATCAAGGATGCAAACTTCAGATTGTCTGTGAAGCAGCTGGTGTGTATGGGTACTGATGAACTGCACATTGATGAAGATTATATTTTATTAATAACATTATTATATCCTTATCTTTCAGCTTTATATTCTAATATATGAACTCAGTGTCAGCTAGATAACTGCGGGTGCGTTTCTTCTCGAAGCCTCCTGAAGAGTCCGAGCGCGAGGAATGCCGTCATTCCGGATGCGCGAGCGATCACCTGACTCTGACTCAGCGCGTCATGTGATTCCCTTTGTTTACAAGCAGCGTCAGTGCAATGGAATAGCACCGATAACGAGTGCCGACAGTATCCATTAGAGACGCTTTCTCTCCGCCTGCGTGCTCTTCTGTTCTCCTGCCTTTATGCCTTCTGTTTAAACTGAACATTTAGCCTTTTACCCACAGTATAAAGCGACCAGATGTCTCAAATGGAGTCAGAATGCTGTCAGCTCATACTGAATTTAAATTAAATAAAAAACGCGGAGAATACAGTTTTGTTTGATTCAGTTTTTCTGTGTGTGTGAAATTGTCGTGGGTTGCATATTCATATCCAACACTTTGCAATGAAATGCATCAATTTTCACTGTGAATACAGACATATTATAACTTAATTAGGCTTAGTATCATCATTATTTCATGCTCTTGAGATACACCAAACACCGGGAGTGTCCCGGGAAAACTGGAACGCCTGGTCCTCCTACTACAGCACATGCTCGAGTGTCACATCATCCCTCATGCTGGTCTGTCGGGACCGACAGTGTTCGCTAGATGGCGCCATTGTCTGACATGCACGTGATTCTGTATGAGCAGGTCCATAAATACATGGAGTTTAAACTTTCAAGTAGCTTATGTAAGTTTAGTAAAACTATTGTTTGTCTAACCCTCTGGAGATCCTCAGATGATGAGTCATGCTGTATCTGTGTTTCAAGAGCCTCAAAACTTGTCCTGGTGTGTTTACAGGAGGGGACGCTGACAGTCTCGAGTGTTGTGTCGGTTCCTCTAATAACAGTCCTTCAGATCTGCCTAGAGCTTCTCCAGAGGGGTTTACTTTACCATCTGACTGTTGCCAAGTCTAACTATCTACAGTTTGATATGCAAATAAGAGGCAAGTGATAATAGTTAGAGACAGCCAGTGTAGGTGCATCTGTCGTGTGTGTGCGTGTGTGTGTGTGTGTGTGTGTGTGTGTGTTAATGAGCACTGTGTATTTTGGCACAACGCTTTGTGAAAATAAGCTGGCCATCCAAACATCAACTGTTTGGCAGAACTTCAACAGTCAGAGCCCTGGAAGTGACGAGTCTGGTTTCTCTCCAGAGTTTTGGATGAAACAGTGACAGGCTGAAACATCTCAGATTAATTATCATGAGGGCAGCATGACTGGATATTACCTGATAATATATCTGTCAGTCACTTCTCTTTAAGAAGAAGGCTATATTTATGAGCATTTATCAACTGAAGCACACAAGTAAAGTTTCCATCCATCAGTCAATCCATCCATCAGTCCATCCATCTGTCAATCCATCATCCATCAGTCCATCCATCTGTCAATCCATCATCCATCAGTCCATCCATCTGTCAATCCATCATCCATCAATCCATCCATCTGTCAATCCATCATCCATCAGTCCATCCATCTGTCAATCCATCATCCATCCATCAGTCCATCCATCCATCAGTCCATCCATCTGTCAATCCATCATCCATCAGTCCATCCATCTGTCAATCCATCATCCATCAATCCATCCATCTGTCAATCCATCATCCATCCATCAGTCCATCCATCCATCAGTCCATCCATCTGTCAATCCATCATCATCATCCATCCATCTGTCAATCATCATCCATCAATCCATCCATCAATCCATCATCCATCCATCAGTCCATCCATCCATCAGTCCATCCATCTGTCAATCCATCATCCATCAGTCCATCCATCTGTCAATCCATCATCCATCCATCCATCTGTCAATCCATCATCCATCCATCAGTCCATCCATCCATCAGTCCATCATCTGTCAATCCATCCATCCATCAGTCCATCCATCTGTCAATCCATCCATCAGTCCATCCATCTGTCAATCCATCCATCAGTCCATCCATCCATCATCCATCAATCCATCATCTGTCAATCCATCATCCATCCATCAGTCCATCCATCCATCAGTCCATCCATCCATCAGTCATCCATCCATCCATCCATCCATCAGTCATCCATCCATCAGCCCATCCATCCATCAGTCATCCATCCATCCATCCATCAGTCATCCATCCATCAGCCCATCCATCCATCCATCAGCCCATCCATCCATCAGTCATCCATCCGTCCATCCATCTGTCAATCCATCCATCCATCAGCCCATCCATCCATCAGTCATCCATCCGTCCATCTATCTGTCAATCCATCATCCATCAATCCATCATCTGTCAATCCATCATCCATCCATCAGTCATCCATCCATCAGCCCATCCATCCATCAGTCATCCATCCATCCATCCATCCATATCAGCCATCCATCCATCAGTCAGTCATCCATCCATCCATCCATCCATCCATCAGCCCATCCATCCATCAGTCATCCATCCGTCCATCCATCTGTCAATCCATCCATCCATCAGCCCATCCATCCATCAGTCATCCATCCGTCCATCCATCTGTCAATCCATCCATCCATCAGCCCATCCATCCATCCATCAGTCATCCATCCATCCATCCATCAGCCCATCCATCCATCCATCAGCCCATCCATCCATCAGTCATCCATCCGTCCATCCATCTGTCAATCCATCCATCCATCCATCCATCTGTCAATCGCTGCACGTTCGGTGTTTTCAGCTGGGCAAAAAGATTTAATTCCAGTTTATCTTTATCTGACTCCATTTTATCATAATTTTGAATTTAGGTTAAAATGGTTATTTGGTCATTTATATTTAATAGTTAGCATTTAATTATTCTGTTTAATCCTTGGTTGAAATTATACCCGTTCATAATCTAGTCCTACTAGAGATAGTCCTCCAGAGTAAATCAGAATAGATCAAAATGTAACAGTTTATTAACAGTCAGGTAAATGTATAACAGTGATTACATAATCAATTCAAAGATAGTCCATATATAACATCAAATACTCTGAAGTAAAGAATGAAATATGGATACCTGACTTCTTAAAATGACATAACGCTGAGCATCTATAGCAGACACTCAGCGTTACGGGCTGACCGATGTAAGAGTTCCAGCCCTGACCCTTTCTGAAGCATCTCCTTAAATATCAGACCAAGATGTAAAACTCTTTCAAATGTAAACACGTGTTAACAATGGGAATTTAAACTGAGTCACTCTCCCATACGCCTGTATTGTTAGAAGACCAAATGGCCGACAGCCACACCCACTGTATTTAGCACAATGTCTCCAAACTTCTTAAAACCTTTATTATATTCCTGTTTACTTCAGTGGGACATTTCAATCGATATCAAACATGTATAATATTGTGTTATGAGAATTCACATTAAACCATACAGATTTTGATGGTGAGAACTGGAGCAGGAATGGGGGAAGAGGCAGTGAAGAGAAAGGCGTGTAAATTAGTCATTCTTACATGATTCACTCAGCGTGACGTCGTCTCCGATGGGGATGCTAAATGAATGAGTGAGTTTAGATGCTAATTTCCTTTCTCAGATAGTTTGTTCCTCAATCAGACATTCTGGTGTTATGCAAGTTTTCCTAGTCTTACACATCCAACCATCTGTCCATCCAGTTATCAGTCCATCCATCAGCCCATCCATCCATCAGTCATCCATCCGTCCATCCATCATCCATTCATCCATCCATCCATCAGTCATCCATCCATCAGTCCATCCATCCATCAGTCATCCATCCATCAGTCCATCCAGTCATCTATCCATCCATCAGCCCATCCATCCATCAGTCATCCATCCGTCCATTCATCCATTCATTCATTCATTCATTCATCCATCCATCAGTCCATCCACCCATCAGTCATCCATCAGTCATCCATCCATCAGTCCATCCAGTCATCTATCCATCCATCAGTCATCCATCCATCATCATCCATCCATCCATCCATTCATTCATTCATTCATTCATTCATTCATTCATTCATTCATCCATCCATCCATCCATCCATCCATCCATCAGTCATCCATCCATCAGTCATCAGAATCAGAAAGAGCTTTATTGCCAAGTGTGCTTGCACACACAAGGAATTTGTCTTGGTGCTGAAGCTTCCAGTGCACATATACAATACAACACAACATGAACACAAATATACAAATATGAAAAATAGTATAAAATAAAAGTATGTGTATATATATAAGGTCACAGTAACATTTAAGTCCATCCATCCATCAGTCCATCCATCCATCAGTCATCCATCAGCCATCCATTCATCAGTCCATCCATCCGTCCATCCATCCATCAGTCCGTCCATCCATCCATCAGTCATCCATCCATCAGTCCATCCATCCGTCCATCCATCAGTTATCCATCCATCAGTCATCCATACGTCCATCCATTATCCATTCATTCATTCATTCATTCATTCATTCATCCATCCATCCATCAGTCA
The DNA here is from genome assembly GCA_018749465.1 of Paracanthobrama guichenoti. Classification (NCBI taxonomy): domain Eukaryota; kingdom Metazoa; phylum Chordata; class Actinopteri; order Cypriniformes; family Gobionidae; genus Paracanthobrama; species Paracanthobrama guichenoti. The sequence continues at coordinate 555,515 of JAGHMJ010001908.1, forward strand.
TCCATCCATCCATCCATCATTCATTCATTCATTCATTCATTCATTCATTCATCCATCCACCAGTCATCCATACGTCCATCCATCACCATTCATTCATCATTCATTCATTCATTCATTCATTCATCAATCCATCCATCAGTCAATCAATCCATCCATCAGTCCATCCATCCATCCATCATCCATCCATCCATCATCCATCCATCCATCCATCATTCATTCATTCATTCATTCATCCATCCATCCATTCATTCATTCATTCATTCATTCATTCATTCATTCATTCATCCATCCATCAGTCCATCCAATCATCTGTCCATCCATCCGCCCATCCAACCATCCATCAGTCCCTCCAGTCATCTATCCATCCATCAGTCCATCCATCATCCATCCATCCATCCTTCCATTCATCCATCCATCCATCCATCCGTCCATCCAACCATTTATTCATCCATCCATCCATCCATCCATCCATCTGTCAATCCATCCAACCATCCATCAGTCCATCCATTCATTCATCCATCCATCCATCAGCCCATCCATCCATCAGTCATCCATCCGTCCATCTATCATCCATCCATCCATTCATTCATTCATTCATTCATTCACTCATTCATCCATCCATCCATCCATCCATCCATCCGTCTGTCCATCTGTCCATCCACTCATCCATCCATCCAACCATCCATCAGTCCATCCATCCATTCATCCATCCATCAGTCCATCCACTCATCCATCCGTCCATCCATCCAACCATCCATCCAACCATTCATCCATCCAACCATTCATCCATCCATCCATCCATCCAACCATCCATCCATCCATCCATCCACCCATCACTCCAACCATCTGTCAATCCATCCATCTGTCCATCCATCCAACCATTCATACATCCGTCCATCCATCCATCCATCCATTCCTCCATCCATCCATTCATCCATCCACCCATCCATTCATCCATCCATCCATCCATCCATCCATCCATCTGTTAATCCATCCATCCACCCATGTCCATCCATCCATCCATCCATCCACCCATATGTCCATCCATCCATCCACCCATATGTCCATTCATCCATCCATCCATCAGTCCGTCTGTCATCAAATTTTAAAATACATTTGGGTGAATACAAAATTTATTTTGTAAAAGTTATTTTCCATAAAATACATTAAAATATATTTTATATATTAAAATTATATACTGAAAAGACAATAAAGACAAATCGAAGCTCATTTATAGAGAGAAATATTCAGACAGCATTTGTGCCAGAATGCTGATTACAACAAAACCCTGTTTACTAAAAGCACTGAGGTTACAGTGATGGAGGGGATGATGGAGGTGAGGTGATGATAATGGAGGGGATGATGGAGGGGATGATGACGGTGATGATGGAGGTGATGATGGAGGGGATGATGGAGGTGAGGTGATGATGGAGGGGATGATGGAGGTGATGATGGAGAGGATGATGGCGGGGATGATGGAGAGGATGATGGAGAGGATGATGGAGGGGATGATGGAGAGGATGATGGAGAGGATGATGGAGGGGATGATGGAGAGGATGATGGAGGTGATGATGGAGGGGATGATGGAGGTGAGGTGATGATGATGGAGGTGAGGTGATGATAATGGAGGGGATGATGGAGGGGATGATGGAGGTGATGATGGAGGTGAGGTGATGATGGAGGGGATGATGGAAGTGATGATGGAGGGGATGATGGAGGTGAGGTGATGATGGAGGGGATGATGGAGGTGAGGTGATGATGATGGAGGTGAGGTGATGATAATGGAGGGGATGATGACGGTGATGATGGAGGTGAGGGGATGATGGAAGTGATGATGGAGAGGATGATGGAGGTGAGGTGATGATGGAGGGGATGATGGAGGTGATGATGGAGAGGATGATGGAGGGGATGATGGAGAGGATGATGGAGGGGATGATGGAGGTGATGATGGAGAGGATGATGGAGGGGATGATGGAGGGGATGATGGAGGTGATGATGGAGAGGATGATGGAGGGGATGATGGATGATGATGAGGTGATAATGATGATGATGGAGGGGAGATGGAGATGATGATGGAGGGGATGATGGAGGATGATGATGGTGAGGTGATGATGGAGGTGATGATGGAATGATGAGGTGATGATGGAGGGGATGATGGAGGTGATGATGGAGAGGATGATGGAGGGGATGATGGAGAGGATGATGGAGGGATGATGGAGGGGATGATGGAGGGGATGGAGGATGATGGAGAGGATGATGGAGAGGATGATGGAGGGGATGATGGAGGGGATGATGGAGAGGGATGATGGAGAGGATGATGGAGGTGATGATGGAGGGATGATGGAGGTGATGATGGAGAGGATGATGGAGGGGATGATGGAGGTGATGATGGAGGGGATGATGGAAGTGATGATGGAGAGGATGATGGAGGGGATGATGATGATGGAGGATGATGATGAGGATGATGGAGAGGATGATGGAAGTGATGATGGAGAGGATGATGGAGGGATGATGGAGATGATGATGGAGGGGATGATGGAGAGGATGATGATGGATGATGGAGAGGATGATGGAGATGGATGATGGAGGATGATGGAGGGAGGTGATGATGGAGGATGATGATGGAGGGGATGATGGAGGGGATGATGGAGGTGATGATGGAGGTGATGATGGAGATGATGATGGAGGGGATGATGGAGGGGATGATGGAGGAGATGATGAGAGGATGATGATGATGGGAGGGATGATGGAGAGGATGATGGAGGGGATGATGGAGGGGATGATGGAGGGATGATGGAGGGGATAATGGAGGTGATGATGGAGGGATGATGGAGAGGATGATGGAGGGGATGATGGAGGGGATGATGGAGGGGATGATGGAGGGGATGATGGAGAGGATGATGGAGGTGATGATGGAGGGGATGATGGAGGGATGATGGAGGGGATGATGGAGGGATGATGGAGGTGGATGATGGAGGGATGATGGAGGGATGATGGAGGATGATGGAGGGGATGATGGAGGGGATGATGGAGGGGATGATGGAGGGGATGATGGAGAGGATGATGGAGGGGATGATGGAGGGATGATGGAGGGGATGATGGAGAGGATGATGGAGGGGATGATGGAGAGGATGATGGAGAGGATGATGGAGGGGGATGATGGAGAGGATGATGAGAGGATGATGATGGATGGAGGATGATGGAGGTGATGATGGAGGGGATGATGGAGGGATGGATGATGGAGGTGATGATGGAGGGGATGATGGAGAGGATGATGGAGGGGATGATGGAGGGGATGATGGAGGATGATGGAGGGGATGAGAGGGGATGATGGAGGGATGATGGAGGGATGATGGAGGGGATGATGGAGAGGATGATGGAGGGGATGATGGAGGTGATGATGGAGAGGATGATGGAGAGGATGATGGAGGGGATGATGGAGGGGATAATGGAGGTGATGATGGAGGGGATGATGGAGGGGATGATGGAGAGGATGATGGAGGGGATGATGGAGAGGATGATGGAGGTGATGATGGAGGGGATGATGGAGAGGATGATGGAGGGGATGATGGAGGATGATGGAGAGGATGATGGAGAGGATGATGGAGGGATGATGGAGAGGATGATGGAGGGGATGATGGAGGGGATGATGGAGGGATGATGGAGGGATAATGGAGGTGATGATGGAGGGGATGATGGAGAGGATGATGGAGGTGATGATGGAGGGGATGATGGAGGGGATGATGGAGGATGATGGAGGGGATGGAGAGGATGATGGAGGGGATGATGGAGGTGATGATGGAGGGGATGATGGAGAGGATGATGGAGGTGATGATGGAGGGGATGATGGAGAGGATGATGGAGGGGATGATGGAGGTGATGATGGAGAGGATGATGGAGGTGATGAAGGGCAATGTTTGAGGATTTTACATGCAGAAATGTGAAGTTTATCATCGTATAAAATCACTTAAAGTAATTCTGTTCAAATGTGTGTATTATCTGAGATGCCATTTTAGGGTAAAGCATAGCCTATAACATGACACAGAAAAGTCTTAATAATATTAATAATAAGTTAATCAATTTCGCACTAAAATCCCGTTAACAGACACATTATTTACATCACGTGAACATTACTCAAACACGCTCGCGATCATCCTTAAGATACACCAGGACAGCACACACTGTATGCTTTCTGAGATATGAATCAAAATCAGCGCACAACATGAACTGAAATTAACCGCACGCGTGTGTGTGTGTGTTTCCTCTCTGACCGCACGGAGGAGCAGCGACACCGCGCGCAACACTCTCTCTCTCTCTCTCTCTCTCTCTCTCTCTCACACACACACACACACCCTCCTGTATAAACGGCATCTGTCTGTACACAGGCTCTCGCATTCTCACCCTCCCTCTCATCTCGCATGTGCGCGCGCTGTCATTAACGCACGCACGCACGCACCGCGACAGCGCACGGCAGACGCGCTCGAGCACACGGTTCGGTTCGGACATGATACCGGCGCGGACCCGGAGATGAGGCTCAGAAATGGCACCTTCCTAACAGTCATAGTATTCGGGTTATGTGGCTTTATATCGCTGTCCTGGTACACCGCATTCAGCAATTCCAAAGGTAAGCCCGCGTTTACTGTTCCTCCGTGTGTCCGAACGCGTCATGCGCGCGGGGAAACGCTTCTCTCGCGTTCTGTCATGCGTTCAGATGCGGCAGTGAAGCGCGTGAGCTGCAGAACACCGAGCAGCTGTTCAATGCAACGCTCCTGTCTCCAACTGCTCCTCAAACTATCAGAGAGGCCTGCGGATGTTCCCGAAACACAAAGAGCACATCCAGACCCGATTCCCGCTGGGTGATCTCTCTGTCGGGCTCTGAGGGTCTGCACAGTCAAACTGGGGCTGCTTTCTGTGGAAACGCATGAAGGTCTGAGTCTGAGCATGTGTGTAGCAAACCTCTGATGGTGAACATGTTCGTGATGAAGCATTGATTCCTGCTGGGATGTGATGGATCATTCCTGACATCTCTCTCGTATCAGAGGGAGTGGGCATGGTGTTTGAGCAGTGGTCAAGCTTCCAACCTTTGGCTCCCAGCTGTGAGTGTTTATATCAAGCTCTGCAGTGTGTGAGCATGAATTAAGCCGCACGGTTACACCTGTGTGCAGTGTTCTGCAATGCATGAGTGGGAATGAGTTTCTCTCCTGCCGGACTCTCCAGGAGAAGCGGAGCTGGTCTCAAATCAAATCGCTTCATTGCTTTTGCTTTATCAAGTGCAGAAAGTTGTCTAGTGTTGGGGTAATGCATTACAGGTAACTCAAGTAATCAGATTACTTTTTCAAGTAACTAGTAATGCATGTAACAAAATATCTGAGTTACGTTTTCAAATAAGTAACGCAAGTTACCTTGTCTTCCCATTTATTGACTGACAGCTGTCTATGTTGTAATGCATATTACTCAGTACTTAAGATATAATTCCACTGTAACAATGACAGCTTAAAATATTATAATGCAGTGTTGAGAGAATCATAAGTGCGGAGGCGTTGTGTTTATGATGGTTGTTGTAGTTTTAGGATAAATGTGAGCATTTACTCATCTCACCTGCACAAAACAGATTCAGTGTTCATCAAAATGAATAAAACCAGTCAATGCAAAATCAGAATACCCTCCAGTAATTAAATATTAAACAAATATGTGTGTGCATTTAATCTCACTTACCTCTGATGATTCAGTTAAACCATAAGAATAACAGATTTTATTGGTGGGGTTCGTTTTTTTCTTAAAACGCAATAACGCATTTCTTTTCAACGTAACTTTCCCCAACACAAGAGTTTCTCTGGTGTTGCTCTCACTGGAGCACGGCCTGGCTCTGAATCCACTGATGAATGGACTGGAACTGAACCCTCCTGAGTTGTGTTTTTTCGCTCCAGATGTTTGTGTGTAACGTCCTGTGCTCCTGAACATCTGCTCTGGCTCCTCTTATCCTCATACTCCTCCTCGTTTGGGCAGCCTAATGGTTTGAGAGACTGACTGGTAACCTGAAGGTTGCAGGTTCGATTCTCAATACCGGCCGGAAATGCCCTTCATCTAGTCTCTGAACCTCCAATCGCTCCCTGGCGCCACAGTGTGTGTGTGTGTGTGTATTCACTACGCGCTGGTCCCAATGTGTGTGCACTTGGATGGGTTAAACGCAGAGGACACCATACTTGGCCTTCACATGTCACTTTCACTTTCACTCCTCCCAAACATTATTCAAATGTGTGTTGTTTTAGTTGTTTCCTGTTATTTTGGACTGTTTTAGACAGTATCGCTGCTCACACACAGCTTGACACATGATGAAATGCATGTAAAAATGAGCTTGTGCAATAAATGGTTTGATTGTGCCAGTGTTGTACCAGGTGGAGGTGGTTTGTGAGTTTCCAAAAGGACTAAAAGAACCGTGTGTGTGTGTGTGTGTGTATTATACAGTCCATATCATGTTGGCCTTATTTCTGTACTAAAGCACCCAACTCCTCAGGGTTTTTCGTCTCTGAATGGGCTCGTCACAAACGCTGACCTCTGAGTTTTAGTTACAATAGACACACGTGAGCTGGGTGAATCTCACAACAGCTGTCAACATCTGTGTCATATTTTGCCTCAGTATTGTACATTATTTGTACAATACATTATTTTAAAGGGTCATAACACACACGGTTTGTGCCAGTCTCGTGTTACTCTTGAGCATCTATGGAGTAGTGTTGATCCTTCAGATCTCCCAAGAGTCTTCAGTTTATCAGATTTATAAAAGACAGATACACTGTACCGATTCTTCCTGAAAACAGCCGAGTCTATGGAGGCGTGCAGTGGGTGGAGCTAAAGACACTCACACACACACACACACACAGATACACTGTACCGATTCTTTCTGAAAACAGCCGAGTCTGTGGAGGCGTGCAGTGGGCGGAGCTAAAGACACACACACACACACACAGATACACTGCACCGATTCCAGCAAAACACACTCATTTGCTGCATTTTCACTCTCCACCTGCGGTTTCCACTCATGACCGGGAACAAACACACACACTCACAGAACTCCGGAAACTGCATCCGCTGTTCCCTTAACGCTGGGTTATTTGGGAAGCTGAACAAGGTGATCTTTCCCTCACACCAGAAACACACTTCTTTAGTGACATTGTTGATCTCGTGTCTAAACACACAACGCCAGCACCGCCAACAGCTCCCGTAACCTGAACCAAGCTCGATGATGGACACGCTCTTGCCCTCGCTGTGTGTGTGTGTGTGTGTATGCCCATATAAGGAGTTCCGCCCTTTATGACATCATACAGGGACATACGCTCTGAATCTTGTCTGAATCCTGAAGGAGTGTGTTTAGCACAGAAATACTCCGTCATACGTCCAACTCGTGTTTTGAAACTTTGTCCATGTTTATCATGAGAATCAACTCTCGAACAGTGTCATTAAGGCAGAATGCATTAAATAGCATTAGACCATCCCTTTAAATATATCTAGTCAGTGACAGAGTGCAAGCATATTCGTCTAAAATAATTCATACCAAATTCAGCATTTTAATCAACGGTACATTTTCTGTTAACCATTCACCATGTCTTGGAGTATTGCAATAATATCGTATCGTGATATGTCTCGAATCGTGACATGAGGGTATCGTTACTCCCCTCAGCCAATCAGAATCCATCCTGTTTTAAAGAGCCAGATCATTTAAAGAGACAGACGACAAATCGGCAGCGCTAATGATAGACTGAGCTGGTGTGAACGCTGATATAGTTAGTTATCAGTTTTGGTGTGAACGGGCCTTGAGTCTACTGCAGTGCAATGCACATAAAATATTTGTAACTTTATAGAACGTATTGTTTTGGGGATAAGGAATGGTTATTTTATATAACAACACAACAGTAGTATGTCCTCACAGGAAGAGTTTAAGAAATGAGATAGTTATCATAATTGGGGAAAATGTCAATAGTGTAGTGCGCTTTATAAATGTTTTTTCTTTCAATTTGATAACCCAGACATTTCATCACAGGATTCTCTGTTACTGCTTGGCAGGATGCATATAAATGAGCTAATTTAATAATTATCCCTTAGTATAGGGGCGCACATGCAGTAAAGGCACATTTTGCATGTGTTTTGTTACTAGTTTTGAGCTTGTCACACAATGGTTGTTATGATGCATGGAGCTGGAGGAACTAAACACAAGCATCTCGTACCTGTCCAGACATGCCCGTACACCAGCGGGTACACATAATTTAGCCTTCATAAGACACGCTGATGTCCAGCTCCATAACCCCACCATATAAAAGAGCTCCGTCCTGCTGAACACCAGGGGTTTGTGTAATGGAAGGAAAGTCATGCAGGTTTGAGAAGTAGGGTGTACTGTGTCTTTAAGTGTGTGTTTGTGAAGCGGTGGAGTTGCTCCAGGTGAGCGAGACGGAGAGAAAGCTCTCATTATCTGCATCCTGAAAGAGATAAAGATCTGGCTTGACCTCTCGCTGCTTCGCATTTACGTCTTGTTAAGTGTCTTTTCTTTCTCCTGGTGGCTCACCGGAGGACTGAAGCTCAGCCCGGATCACGTTGCCTTTGATTCCGGCTCGGGCTGATGTGATTTCTCAGCGATACTCCCCAGTTACCCACAATCCTCCCCGCAGAGATGAGGCCAGGAATCCGAGCAACCTTGTATTGATTTACTCTTTTGAGGGAAAAAACGGTTGAGTAACTAGAGACTCTTCTTGCAAGAATTAGCGTAATTTATTGGTTTTTCTACATCTGCAGCTGCTACTGAAAGTCTTGTTTCACTAGACCAGTGTTTCAAATATTATATTTCAAATGCTGATAAAAGATGTGTAGTGCTCAATTTTATTGATGCAAGTCTGTTTTCGGATTAGCTTGAAGTACTTTAAGAGCAGATGTTCTCACACAATGCTTAAGATGAAACGTGTTGAGATTGCCGTGGACATCTGTAACGTGAGAAAATGACACGGGAAATCTATCATCAGTTTTATCCCTCAGGTCATGATGGAGAAATAGTTTTGTAAGCCCGATAAACACTCCTGCTAACAGCAACACACGTCTGGCTCGGTGGATATCTATAGATGACCATAAATATCTATTTTTAATACTGCGGTTTGTCATTGTCACAGTATGTGCGGCGGCGGGCCTGCAGTGTGTGAGCCAAATATTGTTGTGTACAGTACTTTTTCTAGCATTGTTTCTTTTTAGAGAAACAAGAACGGTCTGTTTCGTTCCACACGTCTTTCCTGAAGCAGCAAGTCTACTTTGGTAAAAAGTCACGTCATCCCAGCTGCAGTATTTCAGTCGGACCCTTTGAAAGTGAAGATGGAATCACAAATTAAAGGCACAATATGTAAGATGTTTGGTGTTTAAAATATCCAAAAACCACAAGAACAGTGTTATATATTGTGTTGGCTTGTGTCCTCACATTTTCCCAAATGTTTCCAAGAATGTTTAAATCCAGGGAAATAAGCCATTTTAACCAGGACACGGACCGTTAGTCGCCTATCAGTGACATCATCCCCGTGTTACCCTCCGGTTTCCGTGCGCATTTTACTTTCGGTTTAGAATTAGCGCCAGTTCGGGGGGGCGGTTGCTTGAATGGTGGGTTCATTAGCCTCTTATTCTTAATGAGAAACACAACAACAAAACAGTATAATGAAAAACTCCCTTAAATAGGCGCTTTTACATTTCGCTTTGAAACCAAGTCTTCCGCGGTCAGACCCTCGTGCTGTATTGAGCAGACACGTTCAGATTTTGTAGTGTCTGTTCTCTAACTGAACTAAATTATTTTATTGCTATAAAAAAAAATGACGTTGGGGCGGTGACGTTGGGGCGGTGCCCCGGTGGGCAAGTGATGTAACTGGTGTTGAGTCTGAACACCGGCAACACCGGCTATTGCTTCAAGACTAGTTGGTGCCAAATATCGATATCAGGCGCTCTAAATAGATTTCACTGCTCCCAGCGGTGCTACTTCATGGCTCCTCGAGGTGACACTCAACACGTGAATGAGGGAAACATGAGTTAACTAGCCTAAGAAAAAGAGGTTTTACAGCAGTGAGTAAAATAATAGATGCCCCAGCTCTTTTATACCACTGATGGGACAAACAAAATCGACAAAGAGTACGTGATATGCAAGAAGTGCAGGGGTAATACCACGCATATGCAAAGCCAGCGCCATCACCCTGATCTCGTTGAGAAAGCGGCCGTGAATGCAATGTTTAAAGCAAAACTTCCTTTCTCACCCCCGAGATCTGCCAGTATTACAAAGTCAGTTGCTGTATTTATTTTACCTTTGCCCATATTGCATGGTTGAAAATGAATAAAAGAGGATGGTAAATTTTGAAATGCACCAGGTTTATATAAAACAAGTTGATTAACACATGCACTGTAAACCCAAATAAGTTGGCAAAACCCCCCAAAATTTAGGCAATCAGTTTGAGTAAGCACATTTTTTTATCTTGTAATCATACATTTGAATTGCTCTGAACTTGAAATATTTGAGTAGGCTAATTTATACATTTAACTTAAAAATATCATGTAATCTCACATTTTTAGTAGTGGAAACTTGGCTAGCTTTAACTAGCTAATTCAGTAAATGCCACCTTGCTAATTGGTTACACAATGCTTTGGTAGCATTAGCATAATTCATTTATCATATATCAGTTCTCAAACTAAGCTCAGCTCCACTCGTCACATGATGGAAACCCAAAATAACATAACAAAACATTAAACACTACTAAATCAAATCAAACACTACAAAACACTATGGGAAATAGAAATCCCAGTTTCAGATAAATTTAAGTTAGTCTAAATTAAAAGAAGCAAGTTCATAAAACTCAAAACAATGAAACAGTTACTTAAAATGTGTCAGTTTGGAGAACTCAAAAGAAAAGGAAAGTTCTAAATACTCATGAAAGTGAACTTGATTGAACTCACTGGTTTAATTTGAGATTGTGCTGAGCGTTGTGTCATTCACAGAGCGTTTCCTCTGATGTTTGAGGCATGTCTCTGTGTCTCGAGTGCATGTCTCAGCATGACTGTGAAGCGTGAGTTTTCACTCCGGATGATTTATGCATTCTCGTGTTTTTCTGCCGTTTATCATTGCTGATGCGGCGTACCGTCCGGTTTCAACACACCGACCACATTTGAGTCATTGGGTGGGTCAGGTGGACTCATGTCCAGTCTAATAGCATCTGACCCTTTAGTGAAGTTGAGAAGTGAGTTGCTTAGATTTGTTAAGATGATCTTATGTCTCTGGGTAGCATGCTTGACTGTAAATGTTGAACAGTCAGCACCCTAAAAACACTATAAATCCTATGTGTTTTTGTATGTTGGTCACGTTTGCCTGTATTATCCTCCATCAGGGACACTCTGTACCTCGAACACTGGACACGTTATTCACCAGAGTTTACTGCTTGTTTAACTGTCTTGGCTTACTGTTGCTGGGAGACTTTTGTCTCTGCGCTCAAGACTCTCGCCTGTTTCCAGAGCGAGTGCAACAGCCGTGTGACGGTCAACAAGAGCACGCACTTAGTACACTTTTAGAGTAATAGATTAACAAAATCAGTGACCGATAAAGAAAAGATTCACTTGATTTTAGTGTTTTTGTCATCCATGTTGACTGGAGTGCTAATAGTTTCGTTGTTCTGGTGTGTATTGCTTGTGTTTAATCCAGATTTGTGTGTCTCTGTATGTGTGTGTGTCTCGCACCTTTGGAAAGACTTGAATTATTCAGGGCTCTAGACCACTTGAAACCCTCCCTCAATAGAGGCCCGGCTGAAAAGAGAGCCAGCGCTCGATCCAACCGACTGAAGCACGTCTAAATATTTCATTCATCCAAGGCCACAAATTCTGCTAAAGCACTGATCGGTTCGCTGCGAATGCTAATGAGGGTTTAGACTCTGGATGTAGTTCCATCTGACTTCAGCACTCGAGTACTCGAATATTAATGCTCGACTTGTGCTACTTCTTCAATAGCCAGGACCAATATCAGTGTGCTCAATAGATGAAATGCACAAAATCAATTTAATAATAGCAAGCGATAGATGCACAGAAATAAGTCTCAGTAAAATATACCTGTTGTAGTGTCACTGAATGACACAGACTCAGTGTTTCAGGGTATTTATCATTGTTTTTGTCAATGAAACGGCTCCATGTAACAGTTCCAATGGAAGAGGCGCTTATCACACAGTCTGTGTTCTGTGCTGCACATGCACAGTGTGTGTGTGTGTGTGTGTGTGTGTGTGTGTGTGAATCAGTGGATGTGCCTGTAGGCAGGAACAGTCTTGTCTCTCTTAATTTAGCCCCAGTGTTGCAGCTCATGTAGCCCTTTTCTTTCACTCATTATATGATGTGGCACTCTGCCAAAGGCTGGATTATGCAAGCCGCTCTCCCTCCTGACAGCACCCACTCGCAAACACCGACACACAGTAACCGATGAGAGCGCAGGTTAGCAGGTGGCATCATTTATAATTGATGCGACTGATGTTTAACCTGTGATTTCCATATGGAGAAGTGCAGGTGTACTCACCCCATGTGCATTCAACGTTTACTTCTACTTCACTGCGGAGCAAATCTGTCTTGTGGATGTTTACAACACTGAGGAGGAGGAACGAGGGAAACTAGAAGCCTCCTGTTATTATTGCGGAGCTGACTGCACTGTCACACTTTATATTAGGTGTCTTTAACTGCTATGTACTTGTAGTATTTGGTACAATGTACTTATGTGTTGATGTTTATTACAAAACACTTAACCTTAGTGAGAAGGTTTGGTGGTATGGGTGGGTTAAGGGTCAACAGTGTAAAAAAAATATATAGCAGCAAGCAGCAAGTATCAGAGCCAAGCACAATGAACACGATAATTCATGCCAACATGGCTAGGAACATCAGACCAACTGCAACAATGAGCAATTAAAGACATATCAGGATGATTTTAGGCAAAATGGCTGAACAAATCATAAATACAGTCAGCAGTAATAGAGGCTAAAGAGACCAGTGATTTTTTGTGTGTGTGTGTGAACTGTTCAGAAGTTATTAATATCTCCTGACCACTAGGTGACACTGTGCTAAAACTGTGCAGGTATCCTCAGATCATGTTTGTCATAACACACACCAAGTTTGGACAGAATCCGCTAAAGCGTTGCGGAGATATAGCCTCACGTCCATTTTGGCGGGCACGTCGTCAAATTTATTTGCACGTTATTCAAAAACCATTTGATGAATAAACTTGAATTCCATAACTTTTTGTCAGCATGGTCGGAAGATGATCTGGTTACATTTTTGTTAAAATTGGAATGGCCTAGGAGTTCCAAAAAGTATTTCAGGAAAATGAGCCAAGGAATCAGAAGAAAAAATAATTTTGTTTCTAGCCCTTACAATTCAAAAGTTATTAGCATAAGCGTAAGTGCACACTTAGACAGTTGGTGGCGCTAGAGGGATTGAGTTAGAGAGTCCAAATTTGCTATGGTGAATGTTCAGACGGTCTTCTATCTGTGTGCCAAATTTGCCAAAAACTTTTTACCATACGGTTCAATGGGTTGACAAGACTCAAGAGGAGGAGGAGAAGAATACCAACGAAAACAACCGGAGCCTAACCTTCGGTGCTTGGCCCCTAATTAGAGGAATTAATCAAGCTATAATTACACACAGGTATTTATTAAATATAAGTACAATGTAAAAACATGGATGTACACAATAAGTGGGGACCATCTAAATGTTAGTACATAGTAGTTAAAAGGCACTTAAAAGAAAGTGGGACTCAATTTTGTTATCTTTGACATGTTTGCAGTTCTTCCACTGATGGTGAGTAGAGTTTAACCCAAACACAATACAAACCAAACTAAACCATGAACAGGCTTGATGACACTCACAAACACACACAGATAGACAAGAGACGAAGGAAACATGAGGGATATAAATACACTGAGACTAATGAATAACGAGATACACCTGTGAGTATTCAAGACGACAAACCGATGAAAACACAACACGTGACCAAAGGAATCACACAACACAATAACAGGAAACATGGCTATGAGAAACTTTGAAATAAAAGACACGAAAACATGAACATAAACAAAACCTAGAGCAGACGTGACAGCAGTATAGATATAGATGCAATATAGATTATCAATAATTAGAGGCCAAGCACCGAAGGTTAGGCATCTATCGTATCCGTTAGCGTTCTTATTATTCTACTTCCGTTTCTACTTCCGCTTTTGAGTCTTTGGCATCCCATTGAACCGCTTGAGGGAAAGCTATGAAATTTGGCACACTGATAGAGGACTGTCCCAACATTAACAACACCAAATTTGGAGTCTCTAACTTAATCCCTCTAGCGCCACCACCTGTCCGAAGTTGCACTTTTGTGCTAATAACTTTTGAACCGTAAGGGCTGCAAACAAAAATCTCTTGCATTCGATTGCTTGGCTCAAGACGATTCGGTTGCACCCTATGACATC
>JAGHMJ010001908.1:580000-585000 GCA_018749465.1 Paracanthobrama guichenoti
TGTGCCACATAACAAACACGCGCACAAAGGTACACAACATTAGTGTGTTTGTAGCCCAACGGAAACACAAATGTGCAGCTCTTGATTAAAAAAGGGGCAGGAGAGTGAGGTTGTGGTTTCACTTCCTGCTGATGCCGACCACCATGCTTTAGTGTGAATCCTACAGCCTAAGAATATGTTCGCATTTGAGCACTTCCGCTTCCATGGGTTTTCGGTAGGGGTGTAACGATACACCTGAGCCATGGGTCGGTTCATGTCATGGTTTTGGAGCCACGGTTCGGTTCGGCTCTGTTTGCTGTGGAGTCAGGGTTCATGGCAGGGCACCAGCAATAACAACACTAGATTCACTTTTAACGTAATAATAACAACATATAATTTAACTTTATATTAATTAACTGTAAACATTGGCTTCACGTTTTCTGTAGAGCAGTTAGCATAGGCCTACCAGATTAAACTAAAATGAAATAAATGCCTCCACTGTAGACTATAAATAATCTAATTTTACCATAATGTTTAAAAAAACAAGCACATTTATTTCATAAAGATTGATGACACACACAAGTCACTTCCCACTTTAGCCTACTTAAACACTTAAAGTGTATGAATATGACTAATACTGATAAATAAACAGGCTATAAATTAAATGAGTTTTTGTTAAAACAAGTTAATAACAAGTTAAAATAACAGTTACCATGGTGATGAATACACAATACTTCATGAACTGTTAATGAAACATGACAACTGATTCCTGATGATCAGAATGAACATCACACCTGCATGCGAACACACGTCGAACCGGTTACGGGATTTATTGGTACGTATAGCTTAGATAAGATTAGCGCAGTATAACGGCTGACGGGACACGAAAGCGGTTTTCTGAGGCACAAGCTACGAAAATGACGAGGTTGCTGGGACTCAAGGTAGCATTTTGCCTATTCCTGGCTAAATGAGGAAACTGGCTCTCTGTCCTTCCACCGTGCAGCTTGAGCGATCGCCCAAGTCACGTGACATGAACTTAGAAGACAAAAGTTAGCGTATATTTAGTAAATAATATTATTATAATATTTAGTAACAATACTATTAGTTGTTAAAAGTGCACTAATTACTATTTAATCAAATGTCGAGGATGAAAAAAATGATTTTGTGACAAGGTGAAGTGAGAGCTGGGCTGGGCTGCAGGGGGCGGGGCTGGGGCAGCAGGGGGTGGGGCTGTGGCAGCAGGGGGCGGGGCTCGCTCGGTTCAACATGAGAAAATCACGGTTTTTCGGTTTGGTTTGAAAATCGTTACACCCCTAGTTTTCGGTTAAATGACTGGAAAAATATATTTTCACATTTTGAGGCTCGTTCACATGTTCTGTCTATCTTAAGCGCTGCAGTTTCATCGTCTGTCTCTTTAAATAGTCTGGCTCTTAAAGCAGGATGGTTTCTGATTGGCTGTCAGTGTCTTATCGTTCATCAGCTGGAAAAAAATAGTTGCTAAAAAAGTGGTTGCTAAGTGCTGTGTGTGTGTGTGTGTGTGTGTGTGTGTGTGTGTGTGTGTGTGTGTGTGTGTGTGTGTGTGTGGTAAAACCCTACCTAATGGGGACAAAATGTCCCCACAAAGATGGCAATATCCGAAATCCTTGTCCTTGTGGGGACATTTTTTGGTCCCCATGAGGAAAACATCTTATAAATCATACTAAGTGATGTTTTTTTGTTTCCTGTGATAGGTAGGTTTAGGGGTATTGTGTGTGTGTGTGTGTGTGATGGGTAGGTTTAGGGGTAGGGGTAGTGTAGGGGGATAGAAAATACGGTTTGTACAGTATAAAAACCATTACGCCTATGGAATGTCCCTATAAAACATGAAAACACAATGTGTGTTTCTCCTGATGCTCTGAGACGACACTCATTTATTGTGTGTGTGTGTGTGTGTGTGTGTGTGTGTGTGTGTGTGTGTTTCGCCTGACGCTCTGAGACGACACCCATTTATGATGGAGGGGAAAGAGCCTGATTGAGTAACTTACTGTTATTACTGATATTTTGAGCCAGTTTCCAAGGAAGTGATGATTCTGTTCTCTTGAACACATGGGATGGAAACGCTGCTTTATTCACAAATGTTTTATGCAATATTCCAATTTTGCGCTTAAAGTTAAATTTAGAACTTTGAATGGAAACCGAGCTAGTGGTCGCATCCAATCCATTTTTTGGACCAGTCATCTTTTCATTTGGTGACTTTTGTTAGTAATAAAACCACCAATCAGACCTCATAATCCAGAGTTTTATCTTTTTGTCATAAAGACTAGTGGATATATTGGCTTATTTTACACCAAAGTCGAGGCTTTTTGTCACGTTGGAGCTTAGCCTCAGCGCTCTTTCTCTCGGAAAAACAGTAGAAAAGTGTAAATTGCCCTTGTAATGAGAAATTGTTTGTATTTCAGAAGTGCAGTAAAACTGAGCTCAGTGTTTATTCAGTCAAAGCCACTATGAACATCTTTCCTGACTGATCAAGCCATTAACTTTCTCTGCATTTTCACTGTCATTTATCACAATAAACTATCATCACCAGAAGCGGAGGACTCAATCTGCAGGAATACCTGCTTAAGTCTCTCGCTCTCTATTACGCTCTCCATTCGTCTTCTCCGGCCAAGCTCCATCAGCCTCCTCTCGTTCCCTCATTTCCCGCTCGAGACACCGATTGATTGGGTCTCGCTGCTGATTGTGGTGGTGTTTGGGTTCTCTGTGCCCTCACAGCTCTCTCTCTCTGGTAATGAAAGCGCTGGGGTTTCCTGCCCAGACCTGAGGACGGGGACAGGAACCATTAAGAATGATTAAGGAAAACCTCAGGGTGGCTTCATATCTCCTTGACCCGCAGCTCAAGCGCTGGAGATGGAGGGATTTCATTATGCTCAGCGTGTGTTGGAGGAATCTGGAGGTTAATGGTGTGGTGTGTCATGTGAAGGACACCGCTTTCATTGGGCTCTGCTGTTCTGAGCTCATTTACATTACTGACTCTTATATTGCTGGATTTAGCCATGCGGTATAGCCAAGGTTTGAAATTGCTACCATTTTGGTTGCATATGCGCCGAAATTTAATTTGTGCAACCTCAAAATATATTTGGGAGCATTTGGTCGAGTGCAAATATTTGTTGAGGTGTGACCTGTTTTTTTTTTCTCTACAAAACGTTGGTTAATTACTGCACAGTATGTGCCCGCTGTGAGCTGAGATAGTGACCTGTCCACCGTTCTATAAATAACCAGTTAAACTTCATCTTCACACTCTTAACTTTAAAGCAGACTTTAGGTTGGTTAATATTAGCCATCAATCCCTCCCTTTCACTGTGCTCTGTTGTCACATGACAGGAAGCTAACTGGCGCGAGTGAGGGGGAGCTAACTGGCGCGTGCGAGGGGGAGCTAACTGGCGCGAGTGAGGGGGAGCTAACTGGCACGCATGAGGGAGCTAACTGGCGTGCGCGAGGGGGAGCTAACTGGCACGCATGGGGGCTAACTGGCGCGTGAGGGGGCGCTAACTGGCACGCATGGGGGGGCTAACTGGCGAGTGAGGAGGAGCTAACTGGTGCGAGAGAGGGGGAGCTAACTGGCACGTGAGGGGGAGCTAACTGGTGCGAGAGAGGGGGAGCTAACTGGCGCGTGATGGGGAGCTAACTGGCGTGAGAGAGGGGGAGCTAACTGGCACGAGAGAGGGGGAGCTAACTGGCGCGTGAGGGGGGGCTAACCTGCGTGTGAGGGGGAGCTAACTGGCCCGAGAGAGGGAGAGCCTGGTGGCGCGTGAGGGGGAGCTAACTGGCGCGAGGGGGGGAGCTAACTGGTGCACATGACGGGGAGCTAACTGGCGTGCGAGGGGGAGCTAACTGATGCGATTGAGGGGGAGCTAATTGACGCACCTGAGGGGGAGCTAACTGGCGCATGATGGGGAGCTAACTACCACACATGAGGGGGAGCTAACTGGCGCGAGGGAGGGGGAGCTAACTGGCGCGGCGCGGCTAACTGGCGCGAGCGAGGGGGAGCTAACTGATGCGACTGAGGGGGAGCTAAGTGGCACGAGTGAGGGGGAGCTAACTGGCGCGAGCGATGGGGCGCTAACTGACGCGAGTGAGGGGGAGCTAACTGGCGCGCCTGAGGGGGAGCTAACTGGCGCGAGTGAGGGGGAGCTAACTACCGCACATGAGGGGGAGCTAACTGGCGTGAATGAGGGGGAGCTAACTGGCGTGTGAGGGGGAGCTAACTACCGCACATGAGGGGGAGCTAACTGGCGCGAGCGAGGGGGAGCTAACTTGCGGCCGTGACAGGGAGCTAACTCGTGGTGCTCCTAAATTTTTATGCTACCAAGTAAAACAGTACATTTTGAGCCCTGGGTATAGTGGTTCCTGTTTGTTTTTGTCCTTGTACGAACACACACACTTGCAGAACTCCAGAAACACAAACTGCATCCAAAAGTCATACGTCTACAATAATGGTTGAATGATTTCTGAGTGGACCATCACAGTACAGCTGCGTTCACACGATCTTGTTCAGTTCAGTGGAGAGCTGGTGATTTCCTGCGACACAGGATGTAGGCGTGGCCGGCGACGCCACAAAGTTTATCTTATGTTTATCAGAAATACCACCCAAACAAACTCCTAAGGCACTTAATTTGGGCAGATTCCGTTCTGAACGACGTCACTCATGTGTTCGATGATTTCCGTTGAAGTGTATCGTGGCCTTACTCTGATCTTGCTAGAGAGTTATTCTTAGCCTTTGTGAGAGAATTGATTAGCATCTCTTTCTCATTGGCGTGATTTGGTGCCATTGCACATGTGAGCTCTGATTGGCTGCTGGTTGATTAGCATCTCCGCGTCCTTCAGACGGTCCTGTAGGAGTATCAGTGTCATCGAGGACACAGACGGCCCTGTCTCGCTCTGTCTGAGGAATCTCAGGACGTTCTCCAGGGTTTTACCTTCTCTTTATTGAGGCACACAATAATCTTGTGATGAATATATCAGTTCAGATTAATCTGCCAGTG